>JALMGJ010000009.1:49691873-49974373 GCA_023362775.1 Charina bottae
ATAAGGGGAGAGTATACAGCCCTATCTCACTCCTTTGCCAACCTGGAGCCAGTCTGTTTCACCATGTTCTGACCATACTGTGGCTTCCTAATCTGTGTATAGGTTTTGCATGATGACAGCTAGATGTTCTGGGATTCCCTTCTTTCTCAGCACATTCCACGGCTTGACATGATCAACACAATCAAAGGCCTTTGTATAATCAATGAAGCACATACTGACTTATTTTTGACATTCTTTGATTCAACATGCATCAGCAATAATGTCTGTTCCTTGGCCTTTTCTAAAGCCAGCTTGAACATCTGGCATCTCCCTTTCCACATAGGGCTCTAATCTATGTTGGATGATCCTAAGCATTATTTTGCTAGCATGTGACATAAAAGATATTGCATGACAGTTTGCACACTCTATTAAGTCTCTTTTCTTTAGTATTGGTGTGTAGACTGACCTCTTCCAATCTGTTGGCCACCTCCAGCATCTTCCTATATCACTGCTGCCCTATATAGGTACCTGTTTACTTTAGGTGATTGAAGTTCTGTCAATTTATATCTATTTCAAATAATTGCATTATCTCTGGGATATTTGTCCTGGAGATGGACTCTCCAGCTAAATAAGGAAACTTCTGTGGAAAACCATCCAGTTGGGTTCCTTCCCATCCATTTTTTTCTATCACATGCCCCTATCCGCTACCAGTAACTTCCAGATTTGCAAAAGACAACTGGATGTACAAAAGAGAACATAAGGTAATCAGATCTTAAAGGAAGTACTCTGAATTCTTTAAAATTCAGATGGAAGCAAGAATAGCCTGAGTCTTGAGGGTGCATGGCATTGTCCAAGGAGTATACATCTAAGGGGAAGTTCAAATCAAAGAAATCCCTGAACTGCAACTGCCAACTCTGAAAGAAAAGCTAAAGGCTCATACAGTGATATTCATTGAAAGGAACAAAATACTTCAACCAATTGAACAGGTACTTATGGGGAGGGGGGACTTGCTGGATGGCTGACCTTACCACTTGAGCTTCACCATTCTGAAATGCTTTGCTAGAAGGATGCTAGTTCAACCAGTCCAAAACACAAAGTGCCTTTTATGTCAATGTAGTGCATAAATAAGAACAGAAAGGTGCTTAAGCTTGTTCTTTACACAGGGAATTGTACCAGAGAAAAGGACTGAATTCCAGAAAGGGTCAGAGGGGCACTCCCGACTCTCCTTTTTACTATTTGTACCCAAAGTTGAGCATCAAATAAGGATAGAAGCAGTAGTCACTTAAAGCAAAGATGAGAAATTGTCAGGGGACAGGTGAAGAAACAACACTGAGCCGAAGTTCAACTCTAGTATCTTTATTGTTTCTACCTTACACGGAATCTTGCCAGACTAAAGGTTCCTAAACTGAGCTAAGGGGAAAAGTACCCTTGGGAATCTAGGGCGGAGCCAGCCGAACTTTCTTCCTCACCTCCCCCCCTCCCCGCACTCTCCAAGCTTTGCAGGCTGTGTGAACTCTTGTCAGCCTGGAATGCGCTCTCTGCCCCCTCAGCTCCCAGCTCCATCACATCACCCTCCTCCTCAGGGACACATTCCATAACAGAAATCTACTGTATTAATACAAAAAGAAATCTGTTGATAAAAATAAGCACAAACTTATTGTTCAGTTTTGTTTTATTTTATTTTATTTATTTTATTTATTGTGGTATTTATACCCCGCCTATCCCCTCCCTAATGGAGGACTCTAGGCGGCTTACAGGCATATATATACATTAATTATACAGATTCACAAATCACCATTTACACCGCGCGTGAGGGGAGGGGGTAAGGGAACCGACTCTTCCAGGCTCTGGACTACAGTTCCCAGGATGCCTTGAGCCGGCTGCTGACGTCCTGTAGCTGTTGCATCCGGGTCCGTCGTCACCGCCGCCATTTGATCCTCCTCTGATCCTTTCCTCCGGTGGTGCCGACTTCCCGACAGGACGCCAGCAAATTAGCCCACTTAAGGTGGTACCCATTTATCTACTTGCTAAGCTTTCGAACTGTTGGGTTGACAGGAGCTGGGACTAGCAATGAGAGCTCACCTCATTGCACGGGGTTCGAACTGCAGACCTTCTGATCTGCAGCCTACAGCTCAGCAGTTTAACCTGCTGAGCTACCGTGTCCCGGTATCATGTTTACTATTGTATCATGATACTATTTTATCATGTTTACTATTGCTTAAAAGTAATAAATCACACCAAGTTTGAGGGTTACCTTGTGTACATGCATTGTGTCATCCCCGGAAGAACCTGTGACATAGGCTACTAACCATTAAATACTTCTGGGAGTTGGGATACATAATAATTTCGGAGGGATGATTATATAGAGCAGTAGTACTCATTACACTCCTTCTGTTTCACAAGGTTTCTTCAAGCCCTATGGGCCTCATCCTCTCTTTGCTTTCAGTGCCACTGGATGTTAGTTTATCCATAGTGCCAGAATTTGAGAGGAAGCAGCATGTATTTCCCTCCTTGACCTTTGGTGGGGAGAGGCAGCCAGAAGGATCTGTCAGTAACTGAAAAGGACAATCATGGGGGCACACTGGATAAGGTGCTTTCTGCTTCTCCATCTTCTGGGGCTAGCTATGGAGCAGTAATGAAGTACCAGAACTGCTCTATCAAATCTCAGCCACTTTATCTCATTATAGCTCTGGTTGAGTTGAAAGAACAACAGGGCTCAGAGAGCACCAAGGGGCGGAGTGGTGTGGCTGAAGCAGCCGAGCGCAGCCGGATTCTCCTGCTCAGCGGCCCGCCAACTCTCCTCCCTAGGCCAAGCCCAATCAGATGCGCACACATACAAACAGTAATTTGTAATTTTAAAATTAAAAAAAACACATACACACAAATTACAGTAATTTCTCCAGCCTCCCCATGACCAAATGCACCCGGACCTGTTGCAGGGAGGCTGGAGAAAGAGGGTGTGGGGTGCGTGTGTGTGTGTGTGTGTGTGTGTGCGCGATTACGCTGAGCAAGTAATCTGCGCGCGCGCACACACACACACACGCACGCACCCTCTTTCCACAACTTTCCCCTGGCCTCACCACTGCTGGGCAGACAATCTCAGGATCAGGTAAGGAGGCAGGAACCTGGACTGTGGTGCTGCTTCTGCTGCTGGGATTGCACGTGGCAACTGGGCTTCCAGTTGCCGCGCTGATAGGGCCTCTTCCGGGCTGCCTCCAATGGCAAGTCCGGCTCCAGTCCTCCTTCCTGTCTTCCTGTCCTCCTTCCCGCCGGGTTTAAAAAAGGGACAAAATTGAGATTTTGATCAAAACGACGGGACGGTGGGAAAATGCTAAAATAACGGGACTGTCCTGTTCAAAACGGGACGTATGGTCACCCTATGATATACTGAACTAAACAGTACAATAGAACTGAAAGGGTCATTAGCCATTGAGTTCAACCCTCTGCTGTGTGGAGGGACCAAATCAAAACAACTCAACAAATGTTTATCTAGACTTTGCTTGAAGTCATTCAGTGAAGGGAATTCCACCATGTTCCTTGGGAATAGCAGGCCTTTAGGAAGCTGGTTAAGATCTGGTTCTTCCCCTGGACCATTGGGCCAAAATGAGTACAGTCTCCCTTTTTTAGGAGTTATTGTAGATTTAGCCAAGTTCACCGTTTACTTTTTATTTCATTTTAATGATATCCTTGGTATTATTGGTTTGATTTTCCTTTCTTTTTCCTTTTGTACACTGCCCAAAGACACATTGTTTGTGTTGGGTGGCTATATAAAAACTTTAAATAAATAAGTTGGTTCAGCTGTCAAACTATACAGGTAGTCCTCGCTTCATGACCACAATTGGGACCGGAATTTTGGTTGTTAAGCGAAGCAGACATTAAGTGAATCCAACTCAATTTTATGACTTTTTTGTGGCGGTCATTAAGCAAATACCATGGGCGTTAAGTGAACCATGTGGTTGTTAAGTGAATCACGTGGTTCTCCATTGATTTTGCTTGCCGGAAGCTGGCTGGGAAGGTTGAAAATGGTGATCATGTGACCCCGGGATGCTGTGACGGTCATAAATGTGAACCAGTTGCCAAGCACCCAAATTGTGATCGCGTGACCGTGGGGATGCTATGACAGTCCTAAGTGTGAGGACTGGTCGCAAGTCATTTTTTTCAGCAGCGTCATAAGTCTGAACCATCACTAAATGAATGGTTGTTAAGCAAGGACTACCTGTATGGTCAACATTAAATGAAGAATGTATAACGGATATAACAACAATGCCTGAAGAACTATCAAGAGATCTGCAGTGGTAATGATTTAATTTTATGGTCAAACTAGATTTCACATTATATGTACAATCCTTTAATTCATACACTTCCCGCTCAGGAGGCTATCAGCAGCTTTCACTTCCACTTTTAGTTCTATGTATTATTGTACTTAAATCTGAAATGGTAATTAAAATTAATTATAGTTTAGAGGAAGGATGGGTAACCCATAGTCCATAGCTCCCTGAAGCTCTCGTTTGCCTCTAAAACTTTTCACCATTGTTTTGCCAACTCTCTTCCCTGAAAGCTCATTTTGTACGAATAGCCACATTCTGAAGGAGGTGCTTTGTAACCACACAGCAATGAGAATTGCATTATGTCCCAAAATGATGTCCACCCCTGAATTAGAGAAATAACCTATACTTTGAAATTGGTCTGGTTCCTTGAAAACATAGTTAAGACAATCAATTCCAACCATGGTTTTGACATAACAACAGATTAGAATTAAAATGAAAGCAAGAGTAGCCAGGCTGTTGAGTTTCATAACTCTACATGGTAATAGTCCCCACATCTTTGGAGAACACCAGCTCAGGGAAATCTATATTAAATTTTAGATTAATGCCCCAAAAGATCATTGTGCAGGTCAGTGTATTTGTATAGATCCATTATGAGTACCGCTTTACCTCTTTTTGTTGGTGAGTAATTACAGCTTTAAATTCTGGCCATGAATCCACAACCACTTCCTTTTTGAATGGATTTCCTCTGTTTATATTCAATACTGCTCCATAAACCTTCAAAAAAAAGTGGGATTATAACGATTTATTTACACTTTTAAAAATCAATTTCTTTGGGTTCTTTTACCTTCTCTTTTAAAAAAAAATTGTTTTGTTTTTCAAGATATACATTTAAAATACAAAAAAGAAAGAACTATAGATTAGATAGAAAACAGAACTAAAGTAAAAAGAACAAACTATAAAGATGTGAATAGAAAGAGAAAATAGTAGAGCGACTTCCGACTGTCTCCGATACAGATATAAAATTGAATACAAATCTAATCTCTTACAAACAATTAATCTAACATAACATTATTTCTATTAAAACAAATCATTCAATCATTAAAGCCCAAAATCAAAACATCATTTTTTTCAATTACAAGCAAATATTCCAAAAGTGGTTGCCAATTCGATATAAAAGTAGATATAGAATGCTCTCTTATTAAAACTGTTAATTTAGCCGTCTGAGCCAAGTCCATTAATTTAACAATCTAATCTTCAACTGTAGGTATTTGCAGATCTTTCCATCGTTGCGCATATAACAATCTTGCTGCCATGATCATATACAGTAGCAGGACTCCATGTTGTTTCTCTAGTTGTTTTTCCATCAAACCTAAAAGAAAAAGTTCTGGCTTTCTTTGTATATTTACTTTAAGAATCTTCTGAATAACAATACATATTTGATCCCAGAACTTTTTAGCTTTCTCACAAGTCCACCAAAGATGGTAAAAGGTTCCTTCATCCTGTAAACATTTCCAACAAACATTAGTTATACCACTATACATTTTTGACAACTTATCAGGAGTTAGATACCAACAATACATCATCTTATAAAATTTTTCTTTCAAATTGTAATTCAATGTAAATTTCAAACCTTTCTTCCACATATTCTCCCATTGATCCAGCATAATATTATATCCAAAGTTCTTAGCCCATTTGATCATACAATCCTTAACTTGTTCATCTTCCATATTCATCTGTAACAAAATCTTATACATCTTAGTGATAACATGATCATCATTTATACATAAATCCATTTCACATTGTGTTATTTCATTAACAAATTTATATTTCTTTTTATCTAGTTTAAAACATTCCATCAATTGTATATAGGTGAACCAATGACATATAAATCCATCAGATTCCAACATTTCTCTTGTTTTAAATTTAGGTTCACCCCATTCAAACTTTAACAGGTCTTTATATTTTAACCAACTGATTCCTTCCACATTTTCTCTTCTGGTAATTGCTTCCTGAGGAGACAACCATAATGGTACATTTGGAGACAGTCTTACTTTATAATTATTCCAGACTCTCAGTAAGGCATTTCTAATAAAATGATTTTTAAAATCCTTATTAACTTTAACTTTGTCATACCATAAATAAGCATGCCACCCGAATCTTAATTCATGTCCTTCCAGTTGTAATAATTTCTTATTCTCCAGAGTAATCCATTCCTTAATCCAAAGCAAACAACAGGCATCAACATACAATTCTAAATTAGGCAGACCCAAACCTCCTCATTCTTTGGCATCTTGTAACAATTTATATTTAATTCTTGGTTTCTTGCCTTGCCAAATGAATTTGGAAATATCTCTCTGCCATTCTTTAAATGGTAAGTCTGTTGATAAAATTGGTAAAGTCTGGAAAAGAAATAACATTCTAGGCAAAACATTCATCTTAATCACAGATATCCTTCCCATGAGAGACAATTGTAATTTCCCCCATGTTATCAGATCTTTTTTAACATCATTCCAAATTTTAATATAATTATTCTGAAACAACATACTATTTTTAGTTGCTAAGATTACCCCCAAATATCTAACCTTATTTTCAATCTGAAATCCCGTCTTACCTATCAGCAGATCTTGATTAGGCCGGGTCATATATATCTGTATCGGAGAAAGTCAGAAGTCACTTTCTGTTTCTTTTCTTTCTACTGACAATTTTATAGTTTGTTCTTTTTTCTTTAGTTCTGTTTTCTATCTATTCTATAGTCTTTTTTGTATCTTAATTATATCTTGAAAATAAATAAAATTCATACCTAAAAAAAAAAGGAACCATGTGTCAAAATTCCAAGGCTGAGGTCATGTTATTTCCTTTTTCTGTTCTATGGAATATTTTGATGCTATATTTTTCATTATAATTTTTAATTTTCATATTATATACAGTATACTTCTTACAAATAAAAAGAATAAGCCTGCACAAGAGATACACTTATATTCCAGCATTTTGCAAAGATGTCTTGCAGCCTTTAGTGCCGGACATACAGTGGAATTCTAGCTGAAAGAGAAGCTGAGCCTCTCCCATGTTGTTGAAGGGATCACACAGAAACTTTCCAATTGTGCCCATAGTAGCTTTGGAAGGTGATCATGTGAATAACTTAAGGAAAGATCTTAAAATATATGCTGATGAATGAATCTGAAAATCAGGAAAGTTACCCCTCTCCCCTTCATTAATAGCTGTAAGAGAATCTCGGGGGGGGGGTGTTCCTCCCTGCAGAAATGGTTTTAATTACCTTTAATTCTGCTTAAAAGGTGCAAACATAGGAGTCCCTATAAGTACTTACAGTATATCAAGTCATTCACTTTAATCGCATTGATACCCTCATAGGCTCATTGGGATTTTGAACCATCTCAGCCAATCTTTATAAACAATTAGAAAAATGTACTAACAAAAACAAAACGTTTTTCTTGGAATAATCGTTCCAGGATATTTAAACGTATTCAAATACTAGGTAAATCCTCTCTTTTTAAACATTTCCACATTTCCAACATTTTCCACCAAAAAGCAGCAGGAAACACATGAGACTTACCTGCGCAAGTTACCAAGATTTTGTGCTATGTCAATAAAGTTTGGCAAAGAACATTCATGCTTATTAATCGTCAGGCTTTACCTCTTTCATTGTTCTGTAAGGCCTCTTCAGATCCATCATGTGCAGATTTCCCAAAATGGGTATGGTCCTGGGTCCGGGGGGAAGATTTGGGGAGCTGTTATTCCGGGAACTGCCCTTTTTCAAAAGGGACGTAACTGCAAGAATAAATAGTAAAAATATTAAAATTGATCCAGTCCAATCCATTTCCTTTCACAAAGCAGTTTTCAGTAATAATTGCAAGGAATCCTGCAAACCGAAGTGATACAGGCATGTATTTCAAAGCATTGCATTAGGCATTGCCTGCCCACTCTTTCTACTGAATCATCAGACTGCCCTATATAAGAGAGGACCTTCAACCTTTGCCCTAGATTTCTCTCTCCTCCCCAGGAATTTGATCTGTTCTTGCTTTAGTATGGGCGAGATCTACGAACATTTGCAAACAAGTTTAAACTTATTTGAACTGTGTAACAATCCAACTTTTAGGACAGATGTTAATAACATTTTATAGAGCCTTTGTGGTAAATGTTTCACTATTCAGTTAAGGAATCCAGCAAATGGAATCAAATTAATCAATATTTGGCCCAAAGAACCAAAGAGACGGGCCTTCTTGAGTAATCATTTAGCAAATTATTTAGCCAATGTTTTGACAGAATTATAAAGAATTTTCCATGTCTCTGTCAGTAGGAGGAGGGGAGTATTTTCTGTTTTGTGCATGATCTCTTTTTTGGGCCAAACAGGTTTCTGTGACCTGATCTTTCTATTTGTTTGTGGCACTGTGGTCTTGGAGGGTTATGGAAGCCTATCTGTATGTGAGGAATGGAAAGAGCTGTTGTAGGTGAAAGCTTCCACACAGCTAAAGCCCCTCATCTTCCATATATTTTATTTTATTTTCTAGTTATATATTTAAGATACAAAAAAGAAAGAACTATAGATTATGGCTGTTGTGGGTCTTCCGGGCTGTGTGGCCGTGTTCTGGAAGTTGTGGTTCACAACTTTTTTACTATAACTGTGCTGGTGTTTGTGAATTTCAATGGCTTCTCTGTATAATCTGGTGTAGTGGCTTTTGGTGTTGTCCAGTATTTCTATGTTTTCAAATAGGATTTTGTGTCCCGTTTGCTTGAGAGCATGTTCAGCTACTGAAGATTTTTCCGTTTGCTGTAGTCTGCAGTGTCTTTCGTGTTCTTTAAGCACAGTTACAATAAAAAAGAAGAAAGTCTAAAAATTAGCAAAACCTGGCTACCAGTCCTGAAAAACACAGCCTGCAAAAGGTCAACGAACTCAGTCCAACCACCAGGACATGGGAATACTTCTCGCAATGAACATGCTAATCACACTCATCAGCCACTCGTTAACATTTCAACACAACAAAAAAAACCCCACCTAATCTCCTATAACTTAGCTCTATAAATAGAAAACAAACAAAACATTGCCACTCTTCCTGGGCACAGAGATTTCGCTTCTGTCTGTGCTCCTGCCCTCTGAAGATGCTGGCCACAGATGCTGGCGAAACGTTAGGAACCACAAGTTCCAGAACACGGCCACACAGCCCGGAAGACCCAAAACAGCCATCGAACTCCGGCCGTGAAAGCCTTCGACAATACAACTATAGATTAGATAGAAAACAGAACTAAAATAAAAAGAGAAAACTATAAAGATGTGAATAGAAAGAGAAAATAGATAAGGCGACTTCCCACTATCTCTGATACAGATATAAGATTAAATACAAAACTAATCTCTTACAAATAATTAACCTAACCTAACATTATTTCTATTACAACAAATCATTCAATCTATAAAACCCAAAATCAAAACATCATTTTTTTCAATTACAAGCAAATATTCCAAAAGTGGTTGCCAATTTGAGATAAAAGTAGATATAGAATGCTCTCTTATTAAAACTGTTAATTTAGCCATCTGAGCCAAGTCCATTAATTTAACAATCCAATCTTCAACTGTAGGTATTTGCGGATCTTTCCATCGTTGCGCATATAACAATCTTGCTGCCATGATCATATACAGTAGCAGGACTCCATGTTGTTTCTCTAGTTGTTTTTCCATCAAACCTAAAAGAAAAAGTTCTGGCTTTCTTTGTATATTTACTTTAAGAATCTTCTGAATAACAATACATATTTGATCCCAGAACTTTTTAGCTTTCTCACAAGTCCACCAAAGATGGTAAAAGGTTCCTTCATCCTGTAAACATTTCCAACAAACATTAGTTATACCACTATACATTTTTGACAACTTATCAGGAGTTAGATACCAACAATACATCATCTTATAAAATTTTTCTTTCAAATTGTAATTCAATGTAAATTTCAAACCTTTCTTCCACATATTCTCCCATTGGTCCAGCATAATATTATATCCAAAATTCCTAGCCCATTTGATCATACAATCCTTAACTTGTTCGTCTTCCATATTCATCTGTAACAGAATCTTATACATCTTAGTAATAACATGGTCATCATTTATACATAAATCCATTTCAAGTTGTGTTATTTCATTGACAAATTTATATTTCTTTTTGTCTAATTTAAAACATTCCATCAATTGCATATAGGTGAACCAATGACATATAAATCCCTCAGATTCCAACATTTCTCTTGTTTTAAATTTAGGTTCACCCCATTCAAACTTTAACAGGTCTTTTAACCAACTTATTCCTCCTACATTTTCTCTTCTGGTAATTGCTTCCTGGGGAGACAACCATAATGGTACATTTGGAGACAATCTTACCTTATATTTATTCCAGACTCTCAATAGAGCATTTCTAATAAAATGATTTTTAAAATCCTTATTAACTTTAACTTTGTCATACCATAAATAAGCATGCCACCCAAATCTTAATTCATGTCCTTCCAGTTGTAATAATTTCTTATTCTCCAGAGTAATCCATTCCTTTATCCATAGCAAACAATGTTAGAGTTCTTGTGTTGCCCTGGCGAATTATTCCTATACAAAGCAAAAGCATTCTCATGGTGACGTGAATGCTAGGTGGCTGGATAACAGAGAAGCCTTGGCTTTGTTTACATCCTCATGAGATAAGAAGCTAGAAGGTACCATTGTTATGGCTAGCAATGGATCTTCCCATGAAAGTGAAGCCTCCTGATATCCTTCCGTGGGAAGCCTTGCTCAGGCCCCCCCTGAGCAAGGAAAAGGGGGGAAACTCAGTGCGTAGATGCAGCACTGCCATCCAATAGCAGGTCATGCTATGTGCTTTAGGCCTAATGCTTTGACGCCTAGTGTGTGTAACAGCTAACTTCCAGCCAATCAAAAAGCTAGAAGAACTGAATATACAACCATGCAAAATGGTGTTCTATGCTTCTTGATTTCTAGTGTCTTTTAGCCGTGTAGTTCTTCACGTGTTCACTGCCCATGGACTGGGCAGAGTGAGCTATGCCTGGCTTTGGGTATAGGCCATGGCAGGAACTCTGGCCCTGGGATCAATACACGGAACTCTGCTTATAAGTTTGTTTTGTTTTTCCTTTTACAACAATGTATCCTGTATATTCATCTTTTTCATTGTTGCAATAATGTGACTGTATCTGCATTATTGCCTTATGCCTATCAGTAAACACTGTTGGCCCTAACAAGCTGCATTCTTGTCTGTTTATTCTCAAGCCTCGGTTTTTTCCCTTTAAGCCAGCATATACCCCATCAAACAACAGGCATCAAAATACAATTTTAAATTAGGCAGACCTAAACCTCCTCATTCTTTGGCATCTTGTAACAATTTATATTTAATTCTTGGTTTCTTGCCTTGCCAAATGAATTTGGAAATATCTCTCTGCCATTCTTTAAATGGTAAGTCTGTTGATAAAATTGGTAAAGTCTGGGAAAGAAATAACATTCTAGGCAAAACATTCATCTTAATCACAGATATCCTCCCCATAAGAGACAATTGTAGTTTCCCCCATCTTATCAGATCTTTTTTAACCTCATTCCAAATTTTAATATAATTATTCTGAAACAACATACTATTTTTATTTGATAAAGTTACCCCCAAATATCTGACCTTATTTTCTATCTGAAATCCCGTCTTACCTATCAGCAGATCTTGATTAGGTCGGGTCATATTTTTAGTTAACATCTTGGTTTTTTGCTTATTTACTTTAAGTCCCGCCAAAGATCCAAATTCTCTTAATTTCTTCATCAGATGTTCTACAGTTCTCAGAGGGTCTTTCAATATCAAAACTAAATCGTCTGCAAAAGCTCTTAATTTAAATTCTTCTTGTTTAATTTTTAGTCCCTTTATTTGTTCATCATTTCTAATGTCTCTATTTAAAATTTCCAGTACTAGGAAGAATAATAAAGGAGATAGAGGACATCCTTGTCTTGTTCCTTTTTGTATTTGACATGGTTCAGTTAGTTCATCATTCACCATTATATTTGCCACTTGTGGTGTGTAAATTGCTTTAATACCTTGAATAAGATATTCTCCAAAATCCATAGTCTCCAATACCTTAAACATACAACTCCAATTTAAATTATCAAAAGCTTTTTCTGCATCTAAAAAAATAAGAGCTGCTTGGCATTCATTATGATATTGTAAATATTCTATAACATCCAAAACCACTCTTACGTTGTCTTTCAACTGCCTTTTTGGTAAAAATCCACATTGATCATGATGAATAATTTCTTGTAAGATTTTTTTCATTCTTTCTGCCAACACTGATGCAAATATTTTATAATTGTTGTTCACCAATTATATGGGTCTATAATTTTTTTACTAGGCAAGGATCTTGTCCTTCTTTTGGTATTAAAGCAATATTAGTGCCCTGTTCCGACTGACACGGAAGCGTTATGGAAAGAAACTTTATTTATACAGACACACAAGCAGCCCAGTTTATACAGTCCTCTTCTTCGTCTGCAGGCTGGATAACCACGGGTACAGCGGATTCTACTGGCCGGGCAGGAAGGACCAGAGGGGTTGCAGGAACTATGATTGATCTGGAGGTACCAGGCAAGGTGACCGCAGGCGTCTCGTTAGCTGGGCAGGTAGGACTTGAGGTAAACCGGGGTCCAACAAAAGCAGCCCACTGATGTCGGGTGCCAGCTGGGTTAGGTTGAGGACTATGGCTGGTGGCTAGAGGGGTAGACCGGGGCCTGACGAAATCAACCCACTGCTGGCCGGCTTCAGTTGCCTCAGGTTTGGAAACCTGAGGAGAATCTGTGGCGTGGGCAGCCGGGACGGAAACAGGCAAGGCAGCAGCGCTTACCCCGGTGGTGGCCTTTTCCTCAGGAAACAAGGAGTGCTCCGGAAGATGCCCTGGAATGGAAAGCTCACTGGACGAAGACGCAGCGGCAGGAGAAGGCTCGGCGCTCGGCGGTGACAGGTCTGTGGAACTTTCACTTTGCTCGGTCTCTTCAGTGGCTATCAGGCGGTTCGCGGGGCTTCCCTCATCGCGAAGCTCTTGGCTAGGGTCGGTCCTGTTGTTGTGCGTGGCGGGAGGATCAGGCGAGGGCACGGGTCCAGGTCGTGAGGAGGATCGGTTGTCTCCGGCAGCTGAGGTAAGTTTCGCCGGCTTTTTATTCCTTTTTTCGCGCCTTGGGAGAGCGGGGGCCAATTGAGCTTCACGTTGCTCTGCCCGCCTCTCCGCTCTCCTTTGGCGCACGCTGATTGGCGGAGGCGTATTTCTTTCAGAGCCTCGGCCAATCAGCGTTTCTGGGTCCCCATTCAAGTTAACGCTGAGCCTGCTGCCTCCTGTGATTGGCTCTTCTTCCAGTTCAGAGTCCAGCATGTCGGCCGGTTGCCAGGTAAGTACCGGCGCTCTCACAATTAGCCTCTTTCCATGAGTCTGGCATTAAAGACTCTGTCAAAATGGAATTCATCAATACTTTAAAAGGTAACAGAATCTGATCTTCAAAACATTTATAATATGATGCAGATAAGCCATCAGGTCCAGGTGCTTTCCCCAACCTTACTTTCTTTATGGCCTCAACAATTTCAAATGTAGTTATAGGGTCATTCAATGTTGATTTCTGTAACTGTGTAAGTCTTGGTAAATTTTGTCTATTCAGGTAATCTTCTATCTTTTCCAGAGAAATTTCTTGTTTTTTGTATAAATTAGAAAAAAACTATGAAATACTTTTTGAATTTTTTCATTATCTAAAAGTTCCACATCTCCATCTTAAATCTTTAATATCATTTTCTTTTCTCTTTCTTTCCTTAATTTATATGCTAACCATCTTCCTGGTTTATTGGCAGATTCAAAATATCGTTGTTTCGCATATTTCAATTTAATTTCAATTTCTTTCACCGTCAACATTCAAACTTGTTGATGTAATAATTTAAGCTGATATAAAACACTATTGTCTGAAGTTTTTTTCTGTATTTCCATTTCTTTTAATTTTATTTGATTCAAAATCTTCTGAAACTTTTGTTGAGTTTTTTTTAAGAATAGAATTATGATATATAAAGTGTCCCCCCATAACAGCTTTACTTGCATCCCATACAGTCTTCAAATCTGTTCCTTTATCCAAATTAATTTCAAAAAAAGTCTTTTAATTTCTGTTTACAATCATTCAAGACCTCATCATTTTGCAAAATAGATTCATTCAGTCTCCATCTATATGTCCTACTAATTCTTTTTATTGTCATCTTAACAGGATTATGGTCAGAAAAAGTCTTTGGTAAAATATCAACCTTAGAAATTTTTTTGCCAAATCCTTCGAAGTCCATATCATATCAATTCTAGAAAAAGATTTATGTCTCTCTGAATAAAAAGTGTATTCTTTTGCCAACCCATTTTTATATTGCCATGAATCCACCAAAAATAAATTATCAATCAAATCAAAAAAAGATGGTAATCTGCCTTGTCTTACTTTTATTTCTTTTTCCAATGTTCTGTCGATTAATGGGGTTATAACTCCATTCCAATCCCCCATTAAACACCAAGTTTGATATGAAAAAGCTGTCAAGTCATTCAAAAGTTGCGTAAAAAATTTACTCTTGTCTTCATTCAGTGCATAAAGTCCCACAATAATTGTTTTATTCCATGTAGTTCAATTTCAACTGCTATATATCTTCCATGTTCATCAGTTAATAATAAACGTGGTTTCAAATAAGGTTTAATATATAATACAAGTCCATTTGTCTTCTTTGTATTTGCTGAAACAAAATCTTGACCTAAATTTTTGTTTATTAAATATTTTACATCTCTTTTCTTTACATGTGTTTCTTGTAAGCATATCACATCACATTTCGATTTATTCAAATAATGAAAGACATTTTTCTCTTTTGAGAAGAATTAAAGCCATTGATATTCCAGGTGAGAAAGTTCAATGCCATCTCTATAATTTCAATTCATCACAGTCTTTAGCTGCAGCAGCAGTCTCCTCCTCTTGATGTGTAGGATCTGTATGTTGTGATTCAGATGATTGTTGGTCCAGCTTGACTTTATATTTTGTCAAAAATTCCTTTGCCTTAAGGGTTGAAGTTAGTCTGAACTTTTGTTGTTGGAAAGTAAAACTCACCCCTTCCAATTTCTCCCAACGAAAGGAGATCTTATTTGTTTTCAAAACGTCTGTCAAAAAAGTATATTCTTTTCTCTTTCTTAGTATTCTAACAGGAATTTCTTTCAGTACTGTTATATCCACCTTATCAATGTTGAGTTTGTTGTCAAAATGGGCTTGAAGAACCAAATCTCGTGTTTTCCTCCAAGCAAACTGAACCAGTACATCTCTTGGCTTTTTGTTAATCTCCGCATATCTTGAATTTATCCTAAAGACTTTTTCCATTTCCTCATTCATTCTATCTTCCTCCCATTCAATTAAATCTGCCAAGGCCTGTGTAATTTTGTCTTTAAGGTTTTCCTCTCTTTCTTCAGGGATGCCTCTGACCTTAAACAAAACTCCTTATCTCTCAACTCCAATAACGCAATTCTATCCAAGTCATTTTCCCTTTCTCTCTCTAAAACATCAACTCTATTATCTGTTTTTTTTTATTCCTCCTTCTAATTTTATTTCCATTTTTTCCAATTTCTGGTCAAATCTTTTCTCAAATTCAGAAAATGTTTTCTCATTTTTTTGTTTAATTTCTTGGAAGGATTGAGAAATTGACTGTGTAGTTTTAAGTGTAAACTCTTCAAATAGCGTTTTTATTTAATCTAGCTCAGGAGGCCCTCCTGAACCATGCCTAGGCTGTTTTCTAGTAGCCATAATCTCCCTTAACTTGATATAAGGGAAAAAAGAAACAAAAGGAAATGAGAAAAAAAAATTCTCCCTTCTATATTGTCTATATTCTATATTATTCTATATACTGTAAAAAATCTCAATTATTATAAATTTAATGTTGGAGCTCCATCTAGTGTCCAAAATTATAAAAAGCTTTACAACCACAGACCTTGAATTTAAAGCTTTTGTTGTCAATTTCACACGTCCATGTTTTGAAACTGTATCCAATCACAGCTTTTGAAGTTAGCCATAACAAAACTTTCTCATGCAGTCTAAAAATAGTTCCAGTCTCAGATGTAACAGTTACTTTATACGAAGTAAAACGAAATCTTTTCCCAATAAAAATACAAAAAGTATCAGAAAGCACTTTATCCCTTTTAAAATATATCAAAAAGAAAAGAAAAGAAAAAACACACCTTTTAAAATCCCTGCTCGACTTATAATCATCAAAAAAAATTAGTTCACCATTAAAAAATAAATTCCAAAAAATAATGATAAATCCACCAAGAGAATATAAGTATTTCTGTATCGGAAAGAATCTCTTAAAATTCAATAAAAAGTATAAAAAGTGAGTTAAGAAGTGGGGTGGTCGGGATTGTGTCCCTTTAAGGGTTTCAAAACGTGGTTTCGACAGGATTTTTCTTCCGCTTCTCAGCTGTTCCACTCACCATTCGATCGCTGATCACCTCTACGATCCACCGGCAAGCTGCAGCTGTTTTGAAGTCCTGTGAAGTAATTCCAAGCTTTCCTCCTTCCCGAAGGTAGCTTTAGGGCTCAGATCGTTATCTGAGCCTCTATTTAAACGCCGCGTTTGCGATTCTAACCAAGAAGGTTAGAAACGACTTCCCTCCATGTCCTACACCAGAAGTGCTATCTTCTTTTACCTTCTCAAGGCATCCACCAACTGGCAGTATTTGCAGCTACAACATTTATTGACATTTTCATTCATTGGTCTAGTGGTTAAGGCAATGGGCTAGAAACCAGGAGAGTGAGAGTTCTAGTCCCACCTTAGGCATGAAAGCCGGCTGGGTGACCTTGGGCCAGTCACTCTCCCTCAGCCCAGGGTGGTTGTTGTGGGGAAAATAGGAGGAGGAAAAAGTATTTGGTATGTTCGCCACCTTGAGTTATTTATAAAAATAATAAAGGCAGGATAGGTAATAAATAAATAAAAATAAATAAATGTTCCAAGTCAAAGAAGGCTGAATGGAACAAGGGTTTGAAACAGGTCTGCAAGAATCTAATTCAGTCATTTGTGGTCCAAGCCCTTGAGTTCACCCTCAGTAGTTTGGCCCTGGGCAGTGGAGCACAGAGTGAGTAAGGTCCTCCCCCTGGCTGACAACACAGGGGCAGAGATGCTGCTCAACAGGGCGCTTACCAAATCTCTCTTCCAGCTAAGCCAAAGGCAGAGTCTGCAGCCCACGGGATGTAGAAGCCTTTCTCAGTGGGGCACTGATAATATCAATCCGATTCTGGGAGAGGCTTCAGGGGTTTTACAGTCATGGTACCAGGATGAAAATATAGATGACTGTACTGCAATAGCATGTTTATTAGCATCCTTTTGAAGAAGCCTATCTCTAACGTTTTCTCTGTTCCAAGAACTAAGTTGCCCCAAAAGAGCAGAGAATTAGATAAGCAGAACGGGTGCCCTGGGGAGGCCTAAAATCATCCCAATGAAGTTATTTTGGACTATGTCCAATTGAGAATCAACCTTCTCATCCCATCCAGATCTCAGTTCCATCAACATCTGGGCTATCACCTTGCCCCACAATATTTTAACTGCCCTCCTCTGGAATCAAAAAACCTGAGGATATTGCCCCCATGTGTTTCGTATAGAAAGGACGTATTTGAAAGTTGACGCCTAGATATTTAAAAGAGGGGCATTACTCTATTTATTGGGCATTAATTTTATATCTTTTTTGACATTATGTTCACATTCAGAACATCTGCTGCCATCTAGTAGTCAGAAAAAAAATCCATCTCCATTCCATTACTGCATTTTGACTTCTTTCTGTATCTATGATCTGCCATTGTTTTTTGGTGTGCTGACCTCTCCATGGACATAGGTCATTGGGAAGCCATGTGAAAAAGTTTAAGAAACCAATAACCCCCCCTTTTTTTGCCATGTATGCTTTCTTCCAGGCCGGAGAGAATGCATTGGGGAGAACCTTGCCAAAATGGAGCTCTTCCTCTTCTTTACCAGCCTCCTGCAGAGATTTACATTCCAGCCACCCCCAGGAACATCTAAAGATGACCTGGACCTGACCCCTGCTATTGGATTTACGACCCCTCCCATGCCGTACAAGACCTGTGCTGTGTTACATTGATCCAAGAGAAAGAATTATAAAAAGCTGTTTTCTCAGCCTTTGAAATGGCTTTATTTTGACAGAGGCAAAATCTGACAACGTTATGCCAGATTCTCTAGGTTTCAGATGTTGTTTAAGAGCTAAATTGTAATGATCTATAGACACATAAAATGAAGATCCTGATGGGGAAGAATACTAGGGAAATCGTGAAAAGCAACGTGCTCTGTATTGTTATTACTGATTTTTTCTTTGGGGGCATTTGTTTCCTTTGCCTTGTACTATTTTTTCTCCTCTTCAACTTTCTGTTTCTGTTTAGTATTTTTGGTCTCTTTTGCTTTAATTAAAAAGAGTAATTTTAAGTACTTGTTAAAAAAGCAATATCATTTTTTCTGCAATAGTCCCAAGTGCAAATTTACATATTTGTTTGTTGTACCTATTTATCAATTGTATTATTTCTTAAAGAAAAATTTGGAAACGTGCCCACCTGGCCTTAAGGCTGAGTCCTCAGATGATATTCCAGGGCAGGGTGTGTGTGCAACCATTGCCATCCCAGAGACTCTGGTGGCTTCCAGGGCTGCTGTCCCACAAATAACTAGGCATAAGATCCTATCTGAAAAGGTGGGCCATGCAGATCAGACGGCATTGCTGCTGGCATACCGGCTCAACAGAGGCCTTAGTCGCTAGTGAGAATGAGCAAATGACGTCAGCCTTGAATTGGATTGTGCCCATGTAGATTCTCTATGCACATGGACCCCAGACAGCTCACTGATTTTCAGAGGTGAATCCACCATTCCTCGAATGCCACTGAAAGGATATGAGGAGTGCGTCTGGCTAAGAACAGTTAAGAACCTGTATGAAGGATTAACTTAGGGTGGTAAGGGTGGTGAAACTTATTTAACTGTTTTTATTTAATTTGATTCACTTGATATAGGTGCTGCCCAACTTCCGAATAACTCTTGTGTGGCTCACAATGTAAACTGAATAAACAGAGTAAACATAAACAGAATAAAATACAGTATTAATAAGGAAAGAAAAAAAGCCAAGCTAAATAGAGAAGAAATTAAAAAAGAGAGAGAGAACAAAATAGCAAAAAAAAATATCATTAAATACAATTGCTCCCTCCCCTTATATTAAAAGAAAAGGAAATATATAAACCTCCCAATCAGCTTCCCCCCCAATACAACATTTATTTAATTATTTCCTTCCTACCACAATTCTGTATTTTTCTGTCCACTATAAAAAAAGATCAATCTGAAAGCATATAAATTGTCTGCTCTTAAAATTAATAATACTACAATTATATCAATCTTAATCATATTAAACCTAAAACCAAGCATTTATTATTATACCTTATTAATCTTAATTCAAATCATTAAAAAGGAATGAAGTCAAACAAGCCCTAGAAGCAATCCAGATGAACCTTCTTAAACCCTTATCCCACTTCAAAATAAACCAAAGCATTTACATATCTCTACAGTACACACAAAGCATTTTTCATAAAAAAATCAGACTGCTCCACTGCCCCCCTTAAAATCTCCGATTTCTCAGCAGAAATCCTCCCATAGATAACGACCCCTTCCTTCACATAACATTCCATCAGAAAGACAATTTCACTTATGGTTTGCAATTCGATCTGTCCCTTTAATTTCTTCAACTCAACAATCTGGTCGCCATCTGGCATTTCAAGAGAAGCCACAATCTCGCTGTCAGTAGAAACATTTCTATCATTGTCAAGCTCTTCAGTTTCTTCCACGACATCCCCAGCCAGATGACACATTTTAGAGCTGGTGTTTTCTACAATGTTCCAAATATCTTGCATAATGACTTGACAGGAATCAAAAAGAATCTGTTTAAGGTCTCGATGGAAATCTCAGAAAGTCTGCTTGAAATCTTCCATGTCTTACACAGTAGATTATGGCACCCCCTAGATCAGGGCTTTCCAAAGTTTTCCTGCGGTGACACACCAACCGCCGTTGGTGTGTCGCCACGGGAAAACCCAGAAGTGCTGCCGTTGCGGCAGCAAGCAAAAACCCGGAAGCACTGCTGCTGCTTTCAAGTTTTTGCATGCCACCGTTGGAAAACCCGGAAGCGCTGATGATGATCAGTGCTTCCAGATTGTGTGGCGACACACCAGACTGTGTGTGGCAACACACTTTTGTGTCGCGACACACAGTTTGGAAAGTTCTGCCCTAGATACTTAACTAGCGAAAGTAGGAGTTAACAGGAAAATTCTGATACAAGATGTGTTTACACAAGTTAAAGTATAGCTTTCCAAAGTGTGTCGCAACACTTTAGTGTGTCATGACAAAACCAAGAAGTGCTGATGGTGCGTCGCCGCCACCCCTGCAGCAGCACGCGCGGTGACGGTGATGGTGGTGGAATGCGCGGCGGCAGCACCTGTGACGGCAGCAACACAAGAAGTCATCCCTGGACCCTACCATTCTGGACAATTTTCACCCAGTCTCCCACCTTCCCTTTTGGGGAAAGGTGGTTGAGAAAGTGTTGGCGTTGCAACTTCAGAGGACCCTGGATGAAGTGGATTATCTAGACCAGGGCTTTCCAAACTTTTCATGTTGGTGACACGCCTTTTAGCCATGCATAATTTCGTGACACACTAAGGAGGAGTCCCCGCCCCCCCGGCCCACGTGATTGGCTGCTGGCTCCAAACCCCGCCCCCGGACCACGTGATTGGCTGCTGGCTCCAAACCCCGCCCCCGGCCCATGTGATTGGCTGCTGGTTCCAAAACCTGCCCCCCGGCCCACGTGATTGGCTCCCAGCTCCAAACCCCACCCCCAGCACACGTGATTGGCTCCCGGCTCCAAACCCCACCCCACGTGATTGGCTGCTGGCTCCAAATCCTGCCCCCCGGCCCCCCAGTCTTGTACTGTATGTATTGTATGTAATTGTAGATCAGAGCTTTCCAAACTGTGTGTCGCGACACATTTCTGTGTCACGGCAAGGGCCCAGGTGTGTCGCAGGGGAACCCGGAAGAGGAGGCCATGCACCACGTGGAGCCCCGCCCATCCCTTGCCACGCCAACAGGTCCCTGCTCTGAACCCAGCTCTTCAGCTCTCGCTGCAGAAGCCAGGTAAGTTAGCAGCCTGGTAGGGCTGCAACTGGGGGGGAGGGTGCAGGGATGCGACTAAGCTGCCGCACTGGGGGTGGGGGGGATGCAGGGACCGCAAAGCGCGGCAGCCGGAGACATGGCTTTTCCCTTCCGAGAAGTGCCAGCGGCCTGGCAGCCGAGAAAGGGACAGGGAGGCGGCTCCGCTGCCCACCTCGCATGGCCCCCACGCCGTCTGCGTCTCTGACTCCCTCTTCCCCTTGGCGGCGGCCCCAGCCAAGCAGAGGCAGGACTGGGCTTGTGGACAGGCGGCACTCTCTGCCTCCATGGCCTGGCCTGGCTCGCTGCTTCCTCCCGTCGCCTACAAGCAGATGGTGGCGGTCTGATGCATGCCCTGTGACCCACGAGAGCTGAGCTGGGGCCGAGCTGAGGGAGCCTGCCGGCAGCTCTAGCCCGACGAGAGGGCTCCCAGCACTCCGGGAAGACCCAGCATGGGCGGCGGGGACGGGGAAGGAGAGGAGCCGCCGGCGGGAGCGTGGCACGAGGAGCACCTCGCCGGCGCCTGCCCAGCTTCCACTGTGTTTCGTCGGAGAAGATAAGACGCCTCAGCAGGCGGGCGGGCGGCTGGCTGAGAGGCAGGCAGGCGGGCAGGGGGTCGCCTGCAGTGGGCTTGTCTGACCATCCTTCCCAGAGCTGCTGGGGCCGGATGGAGCGGTGGGGGACTTGGCATCGCTCCTTCCAGCAGGCGCTCCAAGCCCAGCTGTTCAGCCATCGATCAAGGATCAATCAGGCCCAGGGGCAGGGCTGGCTGAGGGGCTGGGGGCAAGAGGGAAGACGGGTCCCTGTTGCCTGAGACATCCTCATGCATCCTCCCCCCTCCCCCCGCAATATGGCAGCAATAACAACCACAGCGACCACCACCTGCCGCGAAGGCTCTGGCAGAAATGGATCCAAGTGCGGGACGCTCTTCTGGAGAGTGGAAAGTGCAGGATCCCCGTTCTTTCTTGGGGCTTTCCTTCTTTTTCGGGCCCTGCCTGTTATTGCTGCCATATTGTCGGGGGAGGGGGGAGGATTAAGTTTTGGACTTTGTTTTCCATCCAAATATTAAGGAGTAACTAACTGTCTCCCTGTTATTATTTTTGTACTAAATTTGAAGGTATTAGCATTTTCCTACATGTTGAATCGGCGGTGAACTTTCAGTTTTCTGCTTCTACTTTCCCTGGGGAACTGTCTGCATATCTCACTTTCACTTGTGTAAACACATGTCGGAATTCTTTCATATCTTCCACTTTCGCTGGTTAACCTCCTAGGGGGCACCATAATCTACTGCTTGAGACATGGAGGTTTTTGCACAGATTTTCTCTGACTTCCATGAAGATTTTAAACAGATTCTTTCTGATTCTTTTCAAGTTTTTATGCAAGATATTCAGGACATTGTGGAAAATATGAGGTGTAAAATGTGTCATCTGGTTGGGAATGTTGTGGACGAAACTGAGGAATTTAACAGTGGCAAAAATGTTTTTCTAAGAGTGAGATCAGGATTTCTGTTGAAATGCTGGATGAAGATCACATAGTCGAGTTGGAGAAATTTAAGGGAGAAAGCAAGTTGCAAGCCACAAGTGAAATTGATCTTCTGATGGAACACCATGGAAAAGAAGGGGTTATTATGTATGGGAGGCCTCCTGAAGAGAAGTCAGAATTTTTGAGGAGGGCAGTTGGGCTCTTTGATTTTTTTAAGAAAAAAGCTCTGTGCTCATTGTGGGGATATGTAAATGCTCTGGTTTATTTTGAAGTGGGATAATGGTTTAAGAATGTTTATCCGGATTGCTTTTAGGGTTTGGCTGATTTCATTTATCTTTAATGATTTGGATTAAGATTATTAAGGTATAATAATAAAAAATAACAAATGTCTATTTGGATAGTTTTGGGTTTAATATGATTAAGATTATTAAAATTGTTGTATTATCAAGTACAATGGCAGACAATTTTATATGTTTTTTAGTTTGATCTTTATTTTTATTTATTATTTTTATTTTATTATTTGGATTTATCCCCGCCCATCTCTACCATGGCAGACTCTGGGCGGTTTACAATCAGAATATGAAAGATAAAACCTAGACATTTAAAACTACTATAAAAATAAATAAAAATAAAAATCCAGAAGATGGTCTGTTCTTAAAAGGAGGAAACCACTAAACCAACCACCCCCAGGTGGTTTTTATTATTTTATTTTATTATTATTATCTTTATTATCTTCCTTTCCTTTCCTTATTATAGTAGACAGAAATGTTTGGAATATTAGTAGGAAGGAAATAATTTAATAAATGTTACCTTTGGGGGAGGGAGTTGATTAGGAGGTTTATATAAATTTTTCTCTTTTTTTCTTTTAATATAAGAAGAGAGAGTAACTGTATTTAGTGATTTTTACAATGTGCCAATGGAATGATTTATAGAAATTTGATTTTGGTTTAATATAGAGTAAGGGATTGATTATGGAAATTTTTGTATATCCTTGCTGTTAAGAGTCAGAAGTCACCTCATTTTGTAATTTTGAAAAAATTTCTCTTGTGTTTCTACACTTTTTTAGTTTTCTCTTTTTTTTCTAGTTTCTTTTCCTGTAGCTTTTATCTTTGTTTGAAACTTAATAAAATACTTATTTTTTTAAAAAAGGATTACCTTAGGGTGGTAAGGGTGATGAAACATATTTGATTCTTTTAATTTAATTTGATTCACTTGATATAGGTGCTGCCCGACACCAGAATAACTGTTGTGTGGCTCACAACATAAACTGAATCAACAAAGTAAACAAACAGAATAAAATACAATATTAATAAGGAAAGGAAAAAACCCAGCTAAATAGAGAACTAATTTTAAAAAATGTCAAGAACAAAACAGGCAATCCAGCCAACAACACTGAAAACATTCACGGATATATTCCATAAGGGGACCCAGCTACCCTGCCCCCAGGCCAGGGCGAACAGCCAGGGTGCTAAGGCCCTCTAGAGCACCATCAGCATGGGAGCCGCCCAAATCTCAGGCCCTGTGACAGAGAAGGCGCGCCTCCTGGGTTCTGAAAGATGACACGGTTTAATATTAGGGAGCTGGGGCATGCCAACCCTGTCGGCTCATGTTGGACAGGCAGATACCACAGGAGATAGCCGGTCCCTCAAATAACCAGGACCTATGCCAGGTAAGGCGGTATGGGTCACAAAAGCCCCTTGAACCTCATGCAGAAACAAAATTGTAACCAGTTCCCCTGGCGGAGCAGGCATGTTATAAGGGCATACGAAGGCGTGCACAATACTGCCTTCTTGGACCAGTTGACAGGCTTCCTCAGCATGGAAGGTGGAGGAAATGAAAAGAACCCAATTGCAGCCATGTATGGCCATTTGCATAGATCACCCTCCAAGACCCCAGTGCCACAAGCAAAGAGAAAGTTTGAGACAGAGACCTGTTTGGCCCAAATAAGAGATCATGCACAAAACAGAAAATACTCCCCTCTTCCTACTCACAGAGACATGGAAAATTCTTTTTCATTATGTGAAAACATTGACTAAATAATTGGATATATAATTACTCAAGAAGGCGCATCTCTACGGTTCAAATATTGATTAATTTGATTCCATTTGCTGGATTCCTTAACTGAATAGTGAAACATTTACGCCAAAGGCTTGATAAAATATTATTAACATCTGTCCTAAAAGTTGGATTGTTACACAGCTCAAATAAGATTAAACTTGTTTGCAAAGGTTTTCTTAAACCTGCCATACTTAGGCAAGTTCAGATCAAATTCCTGGGGAGGAGAGAGAAAACTAGGGCAAAGGTTGAAGGTCCTCTCTTATATAGGGCAGTCTGATGATTCAGGAGAAAGAGTGGCCAGGCAATGCCTAATGCAATGCTTTGAAATAAAGTACATGCTTGTATCACATTGCAGGATTCCTTGTAATTATTACTGAAAACTGCTTACTAAAAGGAAATGGATTGGACTGGACCAATTTTAATATTATTACTATTTATTCTTGCAGTTACGTCCCTTTTGAAAAAGGGCAGTTCCTGGAATAACAGCTCCCCAAATCTTCCCCCGTGAGAGAAATATAAATTTTGTTATTATTAACAAGGAATTAATAATCTTAAACTCATAAATCTAAGTGAAGCTTTTTGGGACTTTCCAATGCTAGCTAACAAAGCTTCTACCAAAACCACCTTCAGGAAACAAGAATATATTTTTAGCGAGCTGATTCTACCCACATGCTATAGGAAGCTTTGCGGTCAAAGATAAAACTAATGAACATTGCTTAAAGTAAGACACCTTCCTTAAAGGGGAAGGGGAGGTAAGAAGTGGGGAGTGGGAGATTAAACAGAGGCAGGACAATTGAGGCAGACGGTAGAGGCTGTTCACTCCTGACTACCCAGCCTATGGGTAAAAGGAAGAGGGCTAAAGCGTCCGGGCAAAGGGCTATAAAAGATGAGTTCTAATTGTTGCTGGGTGTGGCTCTCCCCTAGTGCGATTTGTTTTCTAGCACGGTTGAGTCCACCAGCTCTTTGCAAACAGCTTCAAAAATAAAAACCTTTTGTTTCTATTTGCCTTTTGACTTGACTCGTATCTGACACCCAGGACCCAGGACCATACCCATTTTGGGAAATCTGCACATGATGATCTGAAGAGGCCTTACAGAACAATGATAGAGGTAAAGCCTGGTGACTAACAAGCATGAATGTTCTTTGCCAAACTTTATTGACATAGCACAAAATCTTGGTAACTTGCGCAGGTAAGTCTCATGTGTTTCCTGCTGCTTTTTGGTGGAAAATGTTGGAAATGTGGAAATGTTTAAAAAGAGAGGATTTACCTAGTATTTGAATATGTTTAAATATCCTGGAATGATTATTCCAGGAAAAACGTTTTGTTTTTGTTAGTACATTTTTCTAATTGTTTATAAAGATTGGCTGAGATGGTTCAAAATCCCAATGAGCCTATGAGGGAATATCAATGCGATTAAAGTGAATGACTTGATACATCTACTTAGAGGGACTCCTATTTTCATACCTTTGAAGCAGAATTATAAGTAATTAAAACCATTTCTGCAGGGTGGAACACCCCACTCGAGATTCTCTTACAGCTATTAATGAAGGGGAGAGGGGTAACTTTCCTGATTTTCAGATTCATTCATCAGCATATATTTTAAGTTCTTTCCTTAAGGAATTCCTTAAGAAATATTGTTAAAATACAAAATGTAGAATATAGAAAAGATAGAGTACAGAACTAAAGAAAAAAAGGAAAAAAGAAAAACTATAAAAGTGCAAAGTTAGGGAGAAAACAGAAACAGAAAGTGACTTCCGACCTCCTCCAATACTGATATAAAAGCATTTACATACAGTATATAATCTCTTACCATTAGTTAAACCTTAGTAACATTATTTCTATCAGATGAAACCATTTAATCATCAAAACCCAAAATCAAAACTTCATTTTTTTCTGACAGAAGCAAATAGTCTAAAAGTGGTTGTCAAATAGAGGCAAATCTATTATGCAGAACTTTTCACCTGAAGTTTTCGTAGGCAGGAACCTCAAAGAACCGGCACAGCTTCTGCAAATCCAAACAGGATAGAGAAGAATATTTATTCCACCTTGACTTGATCCCAGAGTGCTAATGGACGGAGCTGGAAAATAAAAAGAAATGGCAATATTGTAGTAAAAGCTATCATATATCTCACCCCGCCTCCCATGCACACACCCAACAGGTTTGATTCTGCTTCTTTGAAAATTTGGGTGTGGAGAGTCCCAGTATTGTGTTCTCAGTATTCTCTTCCCTGATACACAATTGGTCCAACCTTTATGGGAACTGGAAATTTGCAGGGCCTGTTCCTAGTGTCTAGTGAGTGTTGGAAGTGCCTGGTGTCATTCTCTTGATCCTTTAGCTATTAATCAGAAACTCCAGACACAAGCCCTTAAGGATAAGAAGAGTTCTTTATCAAAGCTAGAGATCCATAACACATTAAAGACTCGAATGAATGGAGCTCGTGTAAACCAACAATTAAAACCTTCAAGGTTCCCCCGCAAGTTGACAGCCCCTCCCTTCACTTCCCAATTCCTCGATCTTTCCAGCCCCGAATCAACTAACAAGATGCTAGCATTCTTTGATCTATCATTGGTGCTGAACTGCTAGACACCATACTTGCATCAGCATAATTTGCGTTTTTGTGAATACACCAAGACTCCACTACAAGCATTCTCACCTACTCCACAAGTCTGGTGAGTGTCCACTTCAAAGTACACTGGCAGGATGTACCTCCCTCCTGTTGCCATGGCAGGATATCACATCCTGACAAATAGTAAAATATATAAGGAAACAAATGGCTCCAAAAGAAAAAAAATCAGTAATAAGAGTACTGTAGGAATTGTGGGATGGTTGTACCAGAACTCCACGCAGCTTCTTATTAGTATATGGCAGAGTAGATGTGTACCCATAAATCTGCACAAGGCTTAATCAGTTCAAAAACACAAAATAAACACACTTCACACATTAATGCAGTTACATAAAAAAAGTTTATTGTAACTCACAGTTCCTTAGTAGAAATGATCCATGCATGCAAGCAAGTGGTTCTGACCAAACCCACAGTCTTCATTAATGTGGCCTTGCTGTTTGGAAGTATGAGAAACATGTGGCAGCAGCCATAGCTGCCATGCTCCTTGGTAGGAGATCCGAGCAGAAAGAGGAAGAGAGGGAACAGGGAACAGGAAAATGGGATTCAGCCCCTCCCACACAAAGCAAGTAAGATCAAGTTACAGTAGAGGCTGTCTCCTCCTTCAAGCCTGTGTGTGAGACATGCTTAATTGAAACCCAATCTCTAACATCCCCTTCTTTTCAACCTATGCATGTCTCAGTGTCCCACAAGGTTTAATTTCCCTCTCAGTTCTTGGTAACTGATTCTAGATAACAGCTTCATGAATATGTCCGCTATCATGTTCCCTGTGGGACAATAGTCTAGTTTGACTAACCCTTGGTGTTGCAGCTCCCTCACCACATGATGCTTTACATCAATGTGCTTTGTCCTCCCACTAATCTTCTCTGACTGTGAGTGTCTAATGCAACTCTGATTATCCTCAAGAATTTGGATAGGGACTGGTTCCTCTATCCCCATGTCTGCAAGCAGAAGCTTGAGCCATTTTACCTCATTGCATGTTTCAGTGGCTGCAACATATTCTGCCTCAGTGGATGACTGAGCAACTGTGCCTTGTTTGTGGCTACCCCAGCTTCTCTTCGATTGGTACCCCAGCTTACTGCACCACCCCCATAGAAAAACACATATCCACTGGTAGACTTGTGAACAACAATGTCTTCTGCCCAGTCCACATCTGTGAATCCCATTAGTCTAGGATTCTCAGTGGCTGGCAGTTTTAGTTTTAGGTGCATGGTTCCCTGGAGGTACCTGCCCACCTGCTTGACACCAGTCCAGTCTCTTTGTGTGGGTGTGCTGGTTTTCCTATGCAGAATGCCCACTGCAACAGCTATGTCCAGCCTAGTGTTGGTGACTAGATACAACAGCTTGCCTATGGCACTCCTATAGTCATTGTTCTCTTGTAGAAGATCGCTGGGTTCATGTTGTTTGTGGAAAGCCGTTTCCATTGGTGTAGGCCAGTGGTCGGCAAACTTTTTTATGCCAGGGGCCATTTTGACATTTATAATATTTATAACATCACTTGAGGGCCAGGGGGCGGGGTTTGAGGGTGGGAGCCAATCACACAGAAGTGGGTGGGGTTTGCAGGCGGGAGCCAATCGCGTGGAAGGGGGTGGGGTTTGCGGGCGGGAGCCAATCGCGTGGAAGGGGGCGGGGGAGGTTTGGAAGAAGGAGAAGGGAAAGAGAGGCTTGACTGCTCCAGTCGCTTCTCTTCCGGAGCCGCTCACGCCCCCAATCCAGGCAAAGTAAAGCTGGTGGGGAATCCAGCACAGGAGTGGGGTTTGCGGGCGGGAGCCAATCACGCACACTTAGGGCCTGCTACCGCCATGCCCGCCACGCCCATTGCAGTGCCCGCCGCCGCCATGCCTGCCGCCACGCACACCATGCCTGCTGCCGTGCCTGCCCCCGCCACGTCTGCTGCTGCGCCTGCCCCCGCCACGCCCGCCACACCTGCCTGTGGAAGAGCCACACTCAAGGGGACAAACAGCCGCATGTGGCTCACGAGCCGCGGTTTGCCGACCACTGGTGTAGGCATAGGATTAGCATATTGCAGTCCTAGGCTTTCCAACAGTTCTAATATCTTTTGTTTTTGACTTAGAAGAAAGCTCCCATCTTCTCTCTCAATTTGTATCCCTAAGTAGTAGCTGGCATTGCCCAGATTCTTCACTTCTACTTCTTTGTTTAGTTGGGAAACAACATTATCAAAGTCCCTTTTGTTACTTTGACAGATCATTAAATCATCCACATAACACACTATGTACACATCCCTGCCATTTCTGTGTCTTGTGTACAGACAGGGGTTAGCCTTTCCTTGAGCGAAACCCTGGTAAAGAAGTATTTTGTTTAACTTCTTGTTCCATGCTCTGGCTGCCTGCTTCAGGCCATAAATCCCCTTCTGTAGTTTTCAAACAAGATGTTTGGTATTGGGATTAGTGAAGCCTGGTGGCTGAGTCTTATATAATTCTTCCTCAATCTCTCCATGCAAAAACATGGACTTGATATCTAAATGTTCAATGTCCATGTTCCTAGAAGCTGCTAGACTTAGGAGCATTCTAATTGTGGTGTGTTTGACAACGGGAGCAAAACATTCATCATACTCCTCTCCATATTTTTGTGAGTAGCCTTTTGCTAGCAATCTGGCCTTGTACCTTCGTACTTCATCATTCTAATCCTGTTTTGCTTTGAACACCCACTTACAACCTATGGCTTTCTTGCCTTTAGGTAGCTTAGGTAAAGTCCATATTTTGTTCTTGTGTAGAGCATGTAGCTCCTCCTGTGCTATTTTCTTCCACTTACTTCCTTCATCTTCAGGCATGTGCAGCACCTCGTTCCACGATGCAGGTTCTTGTGGTTGTGATGACCTTGTGAGGTAGGACAGTCTTTGGGCTGGAACTCCCCTGTTGGGTCATGATGAGTGCCTCAGAGCAGGTCCAGGAGCGGTATTTGGTGGTTCAACCCCTTCTGCACTCTGGGCCTCATCATCTGACTCTTGTGGAGTCTCCATCTGGTCCTCCATCTCCCTCTGGGTCGATGTGGCGATGATGTCATCTGGCATCAGGCTGAACATCTCAGGCTGGTAAGTGCTACTGGTGCTTGGTACGCAGTCCTCATCTGCTTGAGTGTGGCAGCCTCTCTCTCTCTCTCATCAAAGTACGCCACTCTGCACACTTTTACTATTCCTGTCTTTCGATTCAGGATTCTGTATCCCTTGCTCCCTGGAGCGTAGCCAATCATGACCCCTTCTTCAGCTCTGGGATCTAGTTTGGATCTTTTCTCTTTTGGTATGTGGGCATAAGCCTTTGATCCAAACACTCTCAAATGTTTGATGCTTGGTTTGCGCCCATGCCATAGCTCAAAAGGTGTTACCTTATTGGCTCTGATTGGCAGACTGTTTTGCAAATAGGTAGCTGTCATCACAGCATCTGCCCAATATTTCTCGGGTATATCTGCCTCTAACAGCATACACCTTACCATGTCCATCAGTGATCTATTCTTTCTCTCCGCAATTCCATTACTCTCTGGTGTATAAGGAGTGGTCAGCATGTGTTCTATGCCTAATTGTGTCAGTGTAATGACCCCAACAACAATACCCCAATAAACACTTCTCAATGCAATTCATTAGAATGCAGATTAAGCGACTCCGAGCCGGACTGGCAGCTCGACAAGTCAGCGTTTTTCAGAGTGCTGAAGACCTGGCTAGCTTTTCCCTGTTTGCGGGGGTCTACAGAAAATATAAGACCACTGAAGTTTCTCCCTGGAGAGGGGAGAACCAGAAGATTGCTCACGGGGTTGTTGGAATTGCCCCCTCCTGCTTTTTTTGTAGTTTTCCACCACGGAAGGAGCAGGGGGTTGGAAGCAGTGAAATGACTGGAGAAGCATCAAGCTCTACAGGGAATCGTAAGTTTAGAGCAAGAAACCGGCTTTTAGATCACTTTTATTTTATTTTTTTCTAGATTAGATTGTTTTATCATCTAAGGTCTACCTTTGGACTTTGCTCAAAATGTTGGCAAATTTTGTGCTTTCTTTGCTATAATAATTATGGTGGAAGTATGACGGATTTTATATTTGAAGCACAGTGAAACGTTTGCATTTTCCTTTTTTTATCTCTCTACTTTATCAGAGAGGATTCTGTCTCACTTGGAAGTATAAGAGTTTTTATTAAATATTTTTTGAATATATTTTGTTGAACTAACTATTGATGAATTTGTTTATTTTTCTTTCTTTTTTATAATGGTTGAAATTCATCTTTTCTTTTTCTTTTTATAAACTGAAATACTGCTTTCTCCCTTATTTTTGAAAAAATCTTTTTTTTTCCTTCTCTTCTTTTTATTTCCTATAACTGGAAACTATTTGGGATTCAATAGACTCTGCTGGTAATTTTCCACTCAGCTGTTTACTCCCCCTCTGAGAAATTGTTTGTTTTTGTTAGAATTTACGGCGGCTGCTGAAGAATAGACTCTGCTGGTAATTTTCCACTCGAAGATCGGCTGTTTACTTCCTCTATGAGAAACTGTTTGTTTTGGCTAGAGAATTTACGAAAGTCTGAAGAACAAAGAGGGGGTGGGGAAGAATGGCATTTGCAACAGCAATTCAAGAATTTAAAAAAGAGATTAGTGAAACTCTTTTAGAAATTAAGAAAAAATTGGTACTTTTATTGATTGATTTGCAGGGTCAGGAACAAAAGATAGAATTAGAAACAGAAGGAAATTTTTTTGAGATAAAGGAGAAACAGGAGAAGGGGTTTTTAAACATAATGTGGCAGTTGAGAGAAGGAAAATATTTGAATTTGCAACTTGATAGATATTGTGAAATGTGGGGAAAGGTTCAGAAAAATATTCTGACATTCTACATGAGACAGATAACAAAACAGGATACACATTATAATTTTGGCATAAACATATTGTGGCAGTTCAGAGAAGAAGAAGATTTGAGTATGCAACTTGACAGATATTGTGAAATAGGGGGAAAGGTCCAGAAAAATACTCTGACATTCTACATGAGACAGATAACAAAACAGGCTACACATTATAATTTTGGCATAACCTGAATAGGAGATTCAGTTTAATATGGGATATAAGGTTAATGGAACCATGGATTCTAATTGGACATAGAGTATGTAAATGTAAATTAAGTTTCAACTAGTAATATAATTGCTGGGAATATTAAATGCTAAAAATTGATATGAGAAATTGTATGGATGTATAAAAATGTGATATTTTAATTGTTAGATATAAGGTTATAAAATTAGAGATTTAAATATAAGTTGATGTTATAGACTATACGCAAATTAGACATTTTTTTATGGAGATACATGAACGAGAAAATATATCATTAGGATGGGATGCTGAGTTAGAATTAGAATTAATGCTATTACAGGATGACTTATTTTTATAATTACTAGTATGAATATTATTGAGAATTGTTGTTAGGTTATGTATTAGTGGAACAGGTAGCTATAAAAATTTGTTAATTAGATAAATATGTAGGAAGATGTAGAATATGGTATAATTATAGTCTAAATATAGATTATGTTTAAACTAGTGTTATTTTTTATGGATATATGAATAGAATTTGCTTTATTTTATTAGAATTAAAATAAGGCCTTTCCTTACTATATATATGATTCAGGATCAATTGGACTTTATTAAAGATATAAATATTGATGCAAAAATGGAAAGAGTGAATAAAAAATATTAAACCAATGCAGCCAAGAACACTTAATTGACATTACTTCAAGGAGTGGAAACTACAGATGGATTATTGGAGAATTGCAAGAAAGGTGAAACCTACATGAAGATCAGAAGATTGGATTATAGAAATTAACGTGTATATGACAAAGAAAAGTTCCTGTGTATTCTATGAAAGACTAACATTTAAGGCAAATTACTGTACTTAATGACCAAAGATAGATTGGAGGCCATCTATTTTTCTTTTATTTATTTCTTTTGTTTATTATTTTTCTTGACTTCACTTTTCCTTTACTTTCTTCTTACTTTGTATTTCTATTTTTATTTCTTTGTTAGACTTTTAATATGTATTTTAAAATTTAATAAAACTTATGAAAAAAAAGAATGCAGATTAAGCTTTATTTAGGATACATGTTAATTGAAGCACTAAAGATCTGAATGCGGATTCCCGCCAAAGCTTGCCATCTTAACTTTCCCCCCTGCGCGCCAATTCACAAACCGATGATCTCATTGTGCAAACGTTCTCAACTCCTAACTCCTGCAGGTGGGTGACCTTGGCGAAGCTGTCTCCAGCTTCCACTATCAGCCATAACACTCAACTGCCAATCCCCCATCCCAACAGTTCCCAGCTTCCACTAACTCCTTCTCTATTCCCAATGGCAGGATTCATTGACATGAACCCTGACATGCTGACCCTCCAAAAATAAAAGCAATATACACAGCACAATAAAAGACAATGCATACAAATATACATAAAGACAAATAGAGCAATTCCAGAACTGTTCAGGCAGCAGACATGGATCAGGTGTAGGAATCTGCAAAACAAAACCAATACAGAAAGAACATAATTAACCAGGCTTGTCAGGAAACTTAGAGTGGAACTTCCGCAGCAATCGAGGAGCTGAAACATGAACCTTATCCACCCATTCTTTAAACCCAATAGGCAAATGTTTCCATTGAACTAAATATTGAACTTTTCCCCTATGCAACCTAGAGTCCAAAATGTCTTTAACTTCAGAATGTTCCTCATCTCCCACCATGGTAGGTGCAGGAACCACTGGCTCTGGATGCCACTGCGTAGATACATTAACCGGCTTCAATAGGCTAATGTGAAACACAGGATGCACTTTACGTAGATTTTTAGGCAATTCCAATTGAGCAGCTACAGGATTGATGACTTTAACAATAGGAAAAGGCCCAATAAACTTAGGTCACAGTTTTTTAGAAGGTTGAGTAGACCATAGTTGTTTTGTAGACAAATAAACCTTTTCGCCTACCAGCAATGGCCACTCTGGAGCTCGCTTGCGATCAGCAAAGGTTTTGTAAGTGTCTTTTGCCTCCTGTAACGTCTTGACCATGACTGGCCAATTAGCATGTATTTTTGTAATCCACTCATCTGCCAAGACAGGATTAGGTGATGTAGTTACATTAGGATCAGGCAATTCAGAGATAGGTACAAAATCCTGACCGGTGGCTACTTTAAATGGTGAAAATCCAGTACTTTGATGAACAGCATTGTTATATGCCACTTCAGCAAATGGCAACAAGTCTACCCAATCATTTTGTTGATAACTGATATAACTTCTCAAATATTGCTCCAGTACTGAGTTCAAACGTTCACAAGAACCATTAGATTGCGGATAGAACCCCGAGGTAAGTCCTTGTTCAGTACCAATCAATTTTAGAAAAGATTTCCAAAATTTGGCAGTAAATTGACTTCCTCTATCACTGATAATCCTCAAGGGGGTGCCATGTGCTCTGTAGATATGCAGAATGAATAACTTCACCAGTTGACTAGCAGACGGCAGCCCTTTACAAGGAATGAAATTAGCTTGCTTGGAAAACAAATCTGTCACTACCCATATCACTGTCTTTCCTTTACTCTCAGGTAAATCCACGATAAAATCCATGGAAATTTGTTTCCAGGGGCTTGTTGGTTCAGCCACCCCCTGTAACAGTCCTACTGGTTTACCTGGAGCTCTTTTCATAGTAGCACAGATAGGACAAGACAATACATACTGTTTAACATCTTTTCTCAAAGTTGGCCACCAAAATTGCCTTCTCATGAGATGTAATGTTTTTACAAAACCAAAATGTCCAGCAGTTTTATCATCATGACAAGGTTGTAAAATACATTTTCTAACAGATTCAGGAATATACAATCTATCCCCACTCCACCATAATCCATTAGTTTCTGTTAGAGATTGCTTATGTGCTTTCCACCATTCATCCTCCATAATAGCTTGTCTGATTTCTTTTTCTAAAGAAGGTTCACTTATAGTATGTTGACTTTTTGCTTGGTGTCTAGTAAGAGCCACTTTCCCCTCCTGTTGTATTGGTATCAGGGAAGAGCTAGATTCAGACATTTCCTCTGTGTGATTCTGTACACCTAGTTGTTGTGGGGACATTACTGTTGAAACAATATCCTCCATCTGGCTATCATGCTGAGGCAACCTAGACAATGTATCTGCTAAGAAGTTTTTCCCTGCTGGCAAATATTTCAATGTGAAATTAATAATCCCTCTCAGATAAAGACCCGAAACTGGTAGCTAAATTATCCCATGTTTCATTAAGAGAACTGAGAATTACATAAACTTTATGTGCTTCTGAGAATTGCATTCCTCTCTGTGCTAATTCAAGGAACAAACCAGTCATATAATGCAAATGTTCAAGAATACTCCCACTGTCATGTAATTTAGCATGATAAAGCTTTCTTGACAACATAACTTTGCATAACAGTGTGCTTCTAAGATAAACATTTCTTAAAGTTTCCCAACACCTACTGGCTGACTGAAATTCTCTAACATAACATAATTGGCTGTCCTCCAAGCATAAAATTATGCTTGCCAATGCTCTCTCGTTCTGCAAAATAACCTCTTCAGTGTCCAACTCATCCGGTGGCTCATGGACGACCTTCCAAATACCTTCACGGCGAAGAAACATTTCCATTTTGTACGCCCACAACAGATAATTGGAGCCATTCAGCCTTTCCAGAGGCAAACCACCTCCAACTGTAGACTGCATTTTCACTGTGCTCATCCTTAGCCCCTCCTGGGCAGACACCGATGAATAAATAACACAGACTTTATCAGAATGTCCTTCAGCTGCAAACAGGCCTAGGAAAAATACACGGCCAGGCACAGAACCTGCAAAAGCTCCAAACTCACCCCAGATATCCAAACGACTCCTGGATAGGCTTCCAAAGTCCTCACAGCCATGCCAGCATACCAGCTGCACACGTTCCACTGCTGGGCCCGAAACCTGTCAGAGTGCGCACCGTGGGGCGGCCTGCTGCCTATTTCCAAGACTCCAGTGATCCACGTTCTATGCAGTAAATAGACACTCAAGCAGAGATTAGATAAAATAGCCTATTTACTTTATATACATACATAGTCCAAAATACATCCAACAGCAGTAACAAATGATACAGCAACGAGATGGAATACAGCGATGAGAAGTTACAGCAACGAGAAGAAAGAACACAATATCTCCACTGCTTATATACATAAACTGACCAATCACATTATAGGTCACTCTCATCATCTGCCACACCCAACTAAACTATTAGCACCTGTAGTATGAGTCATTGCTGCCACATCATCCCTACAACAATGGCTGCTAATTGGGTGACTTGCAGAATAATTCCCCTTTCACCTAGATATCAAGCCTCTACAGTATAATTTATCTAACTGTAAATTCCTGGGTATATACAAACCCCAACATTAGCTCACCAGCCTTAGTAGTACCCATGCCACAGTTGAGGCAAATTTTGGCCCATATCTCACAAGTTCAAAATCTCTGCATTTACTGCTTCATCTCTCTGGTATATGTCACTTATTGATCATAATAATCACAATCATAATTCTAATAACAACATATTAAACAAATCAATACAGTAACCCATATTTTCCTGACAGTCTTTTTCCACCCCAGCTATAATTCTAAAGTCTAAATCTTTTGAAAACGGTCCCCTTCTTTTCTTTCTTCCTTTATTTTGTCTATCATGTATTTTAGACTGATGACAGAGACCGTCTTATCAGGCTCTGTAAGCTTTTCTTTTAGAGAAAAGGGTGAAATAAAAATGCAACAAACAAACAAGAAAGGATTAATATATAGCAGTATATAGTGCACCATGTCAATATTTTTCTCTGTATAGCTGCCAATATTCCTGACTTAATATGGATGACTTTTCTAGACATTCACCCTTTTCTCTCCTTTCCTGTAAATGAATTAAGCACAGTGTCTCTCACTACTTTTTGGACTACAACTTCAATAGTCCTTTATCATTTTGTAAAAGGTAAATGATTTCCCCAAATCTGGAGGCCACTATATGGTCCACCCTCTTAGCCTTCTAGAATTTAGGTTCTATGAGTATACTGAGTTTCCTTGATAGTTCTTTTCTTTTTTTAAATACACTTCAGGATAATAAGAAGATGACTAATGGATATTTCCATAATGAAAATCTTAAAGCTGTGGTGGGTAACTTATTTGCTGCTGGTACAGAAACGAGTGCAAACACTCTGTGCTGGGCCATACTCCTTTTTTTTAAATAAGAATTTTTATTATGTTTATAACAAAGATAAAAACTACAAAAAAGAAAAAAGAAAAAAAGTGAAAAACAGAAAATGAAAAAAGATTTTTGGACAGCTTACAAGATGACTTCCAACTTTCAACAAGAATATTCAGCAATTTCCATAATTAATCCCTTACTCTAACTTTAACCTAAATCACGTTATTTCTATAAATCATTCCATAAACACATAATAAAAATCACTTAAAACAATTGCTCTTTCCCCTGATATATAAAAAGAAATAAACAAATATATAAACCTCTAAATAGACTCCCCCCCCCCAAGGAACCTGTTTATTAAATATTTCCTTCCTATCACTATTCTATATATTTCTGGCCACTATAATAAAAATCAAATTATAAAAACATTTAAATTATCTACTTTTATACTTAGCAATCTTAACCCTATTGAACCTAAAACAAAACACTTATTCTTATACCTTATAAATCTTTTAAAATATCAAGCAAACTTTTAACCATTAAAAAAAAATCATACAAGCCTTAATGTCAATCCAAAATACTAAAATCAAATTATAAAAACATTTAAATTATCTACTTTTATACTTAATATGAGCGTGTTTGGGGGGGTCATTTGTTTTTAGACAGGGAGGGTTTGGGGTGGGGGGGCACGCCATGGAGGGGCCCCTTTTGCGCGTCCTGTTCTTCTTGGTGGTTTTATTATTAGATGTATTTTAGATATTGAGATATTGTATTGTATTTAGATATTGTTTTTGTATTTTTTAAACTTCAATTGTTGTAACCCGCCCAGAGTCCCTTGCGGGGGAGATGGGCGGGGAATAAATTGAAATAATAGATAAATAGAATAGATAAATAGTACTATAGCAGTCTTAACCCTATTAAATCTAAAACCAAACACTTACTCTTATAAATACCTTATAAATCTTTAAAGAATAAACCATTAAAAAAGTGAAATCATACAAGCCTTAATGTCAATCCAAATACATATTCTTAATTTCTGTAAAAAAAATCAAGCAAACTTTAAATAATTAAAGAAAAATTGAATCATATAAGCCTTAATATCAGTCCAAATGCATATTCTTAATTTCTTATCCTACATCAAAATATACCAGAGTATTTATTTGTCTCCATCTTGCGCGTAAGGCATTTTTCATAATAAAATTAAAGTTAGAAAATCCAACTGCCCCCCTGAAAAGAAAATCAAATTCCTCCATAGACAACATAGCTTCGTTCTCATAACAATCCTTCACAGAAACAACTTGAACAGTATCTTGCAAGTTAAAGTTTAACTCCTCCTTCACCAAAGTATGTTTATTGCCTGGCATTTCTTGAAAGAAATGAAGAACATCCCCCTCTTGATAAACTTCTTCGTCCCTTCGCAGAACATCTTCAGCCAGTTGACACATTTTAGCACTGATATTTTCTACAATATCCCAAATATCTTGCATAATGGCTTGGCAAGAGTCATAAAAAATCTCTTTGAAATCCGAATGGAGCCCAGAGCGCAGCTCTGCAAAGATTTCTTTAAGGTCGTCTATCTCAGTAGATTATGGTGCCCTCTGGAGACTTAACTGAAGCAGATCGGAGCTAATGAGTTAATACAAGGCTTGCAAAGTTATTAAACGAAATTGCCAAAACATATAATAATATAATATAATATAATATAATATAATATAATATAATATAATATAATATAATATAAAATATATAATATAATATAATATAATATAATATAATATAATATAATAATAATAATAATATATATAGATGCTAACCAGCAACTACAAAAAGCGAACAGAAAAATGGAAAATCAAAACAGCAAAGTGTAGGAAAAAGTTAAGTCCTTCAAGTTAAATACAAAAATAGTAACAGGGAGAAGATTAATTATTCTCAGTCCACCTTAAAATTGAACAGGAAATAAGACAAAGACTAAACAAAAGGTTTTTTAAAGTTAATCCAGAAATAATGATAAGCACCAAGAGAATCAGCTTTCTCTTGTTGTAGAAAGCCTCTCTTAGGGTAAGAAAACTTAAAAATATAAATTGGGTGGTTTAGAAGTGGGGGGTCTCGACCTAATGTCCATTAAGGCTACGAACGTGGGCTGGACAGCCTCCAGTCATCTCTTACCAGGCCTTCGCTGTTGTGATTTTCAGGCTGCAAGGCAACATTTTGGAGGAAGAAATGAGATGATTCCGAGCTTTTTCTTTGCTCATGGTAAAAGCCTGAGCCCCCCCCCCCCAAAAGAATGCGTTGTCAGTTCTGTCCACACAGAGCTTGTGGACAAGGCTGTTCAGTCAGCCATGATCCCCACTAGCAGTCTCTGCGATGGGCTCATATCTAACTGATCTGTGGGTCTTCCCTATTCTCTTTAGTCTGATTCTAAATTTTGCAATAAGAAGTTCGTGATCTGAACTACAGTCAGCTCCAGGTCTTGTTTTTACCGACTGTATAGATGTCCGCCACCTTTGGCTGCAAAGGATGTAGTCAATCTGATTTCGGTGTCGACCATCTGGTGAAGTCCATGCATAAAGTCGTCTTTTAGGTTGTTGGAAGAGAGTGTTTGTTATGCACAGTGAGTTGTCTTGGCAAAATTTGATCAGCCTATGTCCTGCTTCATTTTGTTCTCCCAGACCATGCTTGCCTGTAATTCCAGGTGTCGTCTGACTACCCACCTTAGCATTCCAGTCTCCTGTAATGAAAGTAACATCTCTTTTTGGTGTATTATCCAGTAGGCGCTGCAGATCCTCATAGAACTGATCTACCTCTGCTTCTTCAGTGTCTGTGGTTGGGGCGTATATTTGGATCACTGTGATGTTAAATGGCTTACCCTGAATTCGAATTGAGATCATTCTATCATTTTTTGGATTGTATCCAAGCACTGCTTTAGCCACTTTATTTTTAATTATGAAGGCTACTCCATTTCTTCTGTGGTCCTCTTGTCCACAGTAGTAGATCTGGTGGTCATCTGATGTGAAGTGGCCCATTCCAGTCCATTTCAGTTCAGTGACACCTAAAATGTCTATATTTAATCTTGACATCTCACCAATAACCACATCCAATTTGCCCTGGCTCATAGATCTTACATTGCAGGTTCCTATGGTGCGTTGATCTTTAGAACATCGGATTCGTCATTCACCACCAGCACCGTCGGCCGCTAGCCATCCTTTTGGCTTTGAGCTAGCTGCATCATCACGTCTGGGGCTAGTTGAACTTATCCTCTGTTCCTCCCCAGTAGCATTTTGACCATCTTCCGACCTGGGAGTCCCATCTTCCGATGGTATACCGACATATCTCTGGTTGTACTGATCCATTTAGTTTTCATGGCAAGAATACTGGGGTGGGTTGCCATTACCTTCCCCAGGGATCGTATTTAGTCTTCCTTAATCTTCCTTTTCTATTAGTTTCACTAAGTTTCACTTAGTTTCTTTTCATGGATTAATTCATGATCCCTACCATTTATGCCTCTTATATTCCAAGTTGCAATATTGCATAAGCCATAGTCCTCAACAGATAGGTCCATGAATATTGTCCATCATGGCTTCGGCCAATCAAAGTTTTCACATAATGATTTTATAAGATAAAGAAAAATTAGCTTACCAGCCTTAGTAGTACCCATGCCACAGTTGAGGCAAATTTTGGCCTGTATCTCACAAGTTCAAAATTGCTGCATTTACTGCTTCATCTCTCTGGTATCTGTCACTAATTTCCTCAGTTCTGACCAGTATCCCATAAACACAACCAAAGTCAGTTTTACTACATGTATTCTCCAAGTATATTGTGCAAACTAGAATGTCTAATCCAATATCTACCCGGCAAGTCAATATACTTTTGCCTCCCAATTCACCATCTTGGAGGAATATGCGGTATAATGACACATTCAGAATGTTTATATTTTGTTTCTATTCTCTTATTGTTGCAAACCACTATCAGTGTATAAATGTATATATAAATATAAAGTTTGGGTGTAAATTTAATTATCATAATAATCACAATCACAATCATAATAACAACAAATTAAACAAATAAATACAGTAACCCATATTTTCCTGACAGTCTTTTTCCACCCCAGCTATAATTGTAAAGTCTAAATCTTTTGGAAATGGTCCCCTTCTTTTCTCTCTTCCTTTATTTTGTTTATCATGTATTTTAGACTGATGACAGAGACTGTCTTATCAGGTTCTGTAAGCTTTTCTTTTAGACAAAAGGGTGAAATAAAAATGCAACAAACAAACAAGAAAGGAAGTTAATATATAGCACTATATAGTGCACCATGTCAATATTTTTCTCTGTATAGCTGCCAATATTCCTCACTTAATATGGATGATTTTTCTAGACATTCACACTTTTCTCTCCGTTCCTGTAAATGTCTAAAGCACAGTGTCTCTCTCTACTTTTTGGATTACAACTTCAAAACTTTATCATTTTGTAAAAGGTAAATGATGTCCCCGAATCTGGAGGCCACTATATTGTCCACCGATGAAGTGTCCTCTTAGCCTTCTAGAATTTAGGTTATATGAGTATACTGAGTTTCCTTGATAGTTCTTTTCTTTTTTTTAAATGCACTTCAGGAGAATAAGAAGATGACTAATGGATATTTCCATAATGAAAATCTTAAAGCTGTGGCAGGTAACTTATTTGCTGCTGGTACAGAAACGAGTGCAAACACTCTGTGCTGGGCCATACTCCTGATGATGAAGTACCCGGAAATCCAGAGTACGCATGTTTCATTTTATTGGCTTCCAATCAAAAATATAAATATAATTAAAAGAAGAATTTTGGTAGATGCTAGTGTTACTTGAACCAGGGGAAAATGGGAAGCAAGAATAATTGTCCTTCCCGCTTATATTTTAAGGAACTCATGGATGTGAGATATTATTCTGTTAAGAATAATGAACTGCAACCATGATCAGACCTTGACTCATCTCTATGTGCTCCACCCAACATTTCATTCTTTCTAGGACATGAAAATGTAAACTGATTGTCAATCCTTAGTCCATCTCTCCTCTGGATACAAATGCTCATAAAAGAAGGAAAAAGAAGGGGGAAATGCTAACATAAAAGATCATATAGGGGTATTACTAGGTGTGCACCAGAAATGTATTTGGCTTTACAGCCTTATCTTCTAACCTTGCAGATAAAATATTTCTGAATGTACTTAAGCAAGTTTAAACCTCCAAATAAGATCCTTATCACTTTTAAAACTTGTCATTAATAATATTTTCTGTATCTTTATAATATTTTCTTCAGAGATAAATATTGTGCTTCTCTTATGTACAACCAAAGTCCTTCATGTTTTAGAAACAGTTATCTAAAATGTCCAGGGATCTCAGTTGATGATTACTGTATCTTTCAGAATTTGAAATTTTTGCATAAACTTCTATTAAAAACAAAATTCAAACTATGGAATCATCTTGATACACAAATGTCATTTTGTCATTTTGTGTGCCCTCTACCCCCTTAGGATGTATGATAAAGTATTTTAAGCTTGCCTATGTTAGCAAAGACTATGGCATTAAGTGGAGCAGACAGAAATTGAGGATTTATTGTAAGGGAGAATGGCTGACATTTCAAGTCGGGTGGCTGGCCAAGGGTACATTTGCCACCCCACGGAAGGCCATCCCGATCAGGCCCCCTACATCGATGTGTGGCTCAATTTAATCCAACACATTTCAGCCCCCTTCGGTGGAAACCCCTTTCAAGATAGTTGTTCTGTAGGATAAATAGCCTTTAAAGGCTGCCAGCGTGTGCTGGGAGGCTGTTTGTGGGAGAGCAATAACCTTTAAAATTAGCCAGCGTGTGCTGGGGGGTTATTGGGAGACAGGACCTTAAATTTATCTGGTGAACGAGTCCAGCGCGTGCTGGAGGTTCTAGATAAGGACCTTAAATTTGGTTACCAAATAAGTCCAGCGCTTGCTGGAGGTCCTGGATCTAAGAGAAAATAAGATTCAGAAGAGAACAACTTTCAATTGTGCGGTCCCTCGAGTGCACTCCTCCCCCCCACCCATTCATTCTTGTTTATTTATTTATTTATTTATCATTGTTATCGCTGTTCCTGTGGGCTCCTCAGGGGCTTCCGCTGCCGGCCACGGGCGGCTGCCGCGGCCAGTGGAGACGCAGGGCCGGTGAGGATGGAAAGAACAGGAAAACCCCAAAAACCCTTTTAAATGTGTTTTAAGAAACTGGAAGTTTTTAAAACCCAAGGCGGCATGACCCCTGCAAGTCACGCCTTGGAGCCTTTTGCTCCGATGTCTGGCCATTCTATCCACCATGGGACATTGGACTCTGATTATCTCCAAGCATTCTTTAATTACTTAATCTCAATGGCCGAGCAGATTCACTGGAACAAGTGGCATTTTTGTTCCTAACAAGCTGCTCTTAGCCGCACCTCCCTACCACCTCCAGAAGAAGGAGAGGGGGAGGAGGATGGCGTCCCTACGCCCCCCCCCACTCACAAAGTGATATTAAAAATGGTCCTTGTTAGCCAAAGGTGCCCCGAAGGTCTAGAGAGAACTGTAAAAACTCCAAGCCCTTATGGCTGCATTCACTGACAAAGAAGGAAACATGCATAAACAGGCTAACATTCAGCAAGAAATCTTACCGTAAGAATACGGGGGGCCACACAACTGCTGTCAGCTAAGCCTCCATAATGTGTGTGTGTGCCTGAAAGGGTGTGTTTCAGTTGTAAAGCAAAGGTTGTGAAATTGCATGAGTTTGTCTTTTTCCCTCCCCCTTGCCCAAATCTCCCCTGTCATGTTTCAATAAAAGCCTCTGTTTTGTACAGTTTGAATGCTGGTTTCCTGTGTGTGTGCGTAACTATCTAGGCTCTGTCTTCTGCCCTTGTGGGGGAAGAGGAGGGGGGAAAAAAGCCCACTAGAGCTCTGCCTCTAATGAGCAAAACTAGAATACTGAGAAGTAACAGGGAAAATGCACACAGAAATTCCTCTCGCCTGTGTTGGCTCCCTAGAAGCATGTAGATAGAACTGGGAATTTTCCGGAAGATGGGCGAGGAGACAGAGGAAAAGGCAAGGATTTTCCAATGCACAAGGGGTTGATAATAAATCAGCTAAACTTTGGACCCCTTTACTAGAATTTTATCTGAGTCTTAACTTATGAGTGTGTGGTTGTGTGTGTATGTTTTCAGTTTGTTGAACTGTGTGGCGTGTGAACAAAAAAAAAAGAAAGAAGAGTTTTTTTATTTCTGAAGATTTTGGCAATAATGGAGCCTCCATGGATTGGCATAGTCTATCTGGAGGTTTTTTTTTTTTTTCATTTTTGAAAATTTTTACTGCAAAAGCAGTCTACTCCTTACATTACATTATGTCAATGCTCATTTTAGTTTCCTGGCCTTTTTATTTTCTAGCCCTCTAGGCATGTTTTTGGATTTTTTATTTTTATGCATGTTCTATCTCACACATCAGAAGTTGCTGATGTGGTGAGTGCATGCGTGGGGGAAAGGAATCTTATACTGGGAGATTAAGGATTTTGCATACCCTGAGCTATTTGTTTTTGCTTCTGTAACACGCTTATATGCATTATTTGACTATAAGCTATTTGGACTGGTTCAGTAATATTTTCACTGATTAGAGCTGCATTGTTTTTCTGGTTTTACTTGCTCTGGGAAATCTTCTTTTCTCTTTGATTCCAAATGTCTTCCGTTGATGGGATAACTGTTATTACCACACATTGCTTGAACCCAGTGATTACTGAGTATTACTACTGAGTGTTACTACTCAGGTGTGTTCCTTATGAGTGCACCCCTTTGGTGGGCTGGCCACTAGCGAATAGTATTTCGCTTGTTTATACAAAGGGAGAAATGTAAGGATTAGCTTAGCATAACCTACGCCATCAGCCTGGCGAGTGGAGAGGGACCCCGCCCACCCCTGAGGGTACCCTTGCATAAAACCACATGAAAGGTCTCCCCTTCTGGTGACACTCCGGAAGCTGTCCCTCTACGAATGGGAGATGAAGACAAGGCATCTCACCCCTTGCAGGTGTTGCTCCAGAGGCCAACACCCGTCGCACGGGCTACGAGGCTCCTCTCTTATTTGGTTGCAAAAAGGGGGGCCCACGGGATGGATGCACACCAAAGGTTGAGAGCCACTGCTTGCATCCGTGTGGGCCTCATGCCTTCCATCTGGGTGGTTATGATTCTCCTGCTAATTAGTATTGTCATTAACTTCCTTTACCTATTCAGCATTCTGCTTGCGAAAGGGGGGAATGGAGGTGAGGGTGGCGATGGGCCAGGAGAGACAACTTGCGATTGGGTATCTCCTCCAGGAGATAGCTCCCCAGATGGGTGCTGGGACTCCCAGGCACCTGCACCAGTTCCCCTCCTGGCTCTGCCCCGAAGGCGACGAGTCACCCGTGCTGCTACACAAAGTCCAGTTAATTGTTCGCAGTGCGTTGAGTGGGCCCAGGTGGGAAACGTTAAGCACCATACCCTCCTGTACCATACTCAACGCCCACCGGACTGCAAGCCTCAAGGGTCCTGTGCCACACAGGGAAAGGTGTTTACTGTGTAAAGGCAAGGAAGGAGACATAACCTGCTACAACCCTCAGAATGAGGTTAGGTACAACGTCTCCGTGTGGGCGGGCCTGGGAATGGTGTCCTCCAGTGGGGTCCGCCTGACCTTGTATTACCTAAACCACACAGTAAGCCCTAAAACCTCTGCTGGCTGGAACTTGGAGTTTGACGTTTGTGAGGCCATGGATAAAATAGCTTACACCTCCTGTGGAAGCCAGGCCTGGTGGGACACATATAAGCGTAACAGCAAGTATTTATGTGCCAGAAGCCCGCCCAGACCAGCGGACTCTCCCTCCCCTGACAACCCTTGCATTTGGTGGCCACACCCCGACCACCCCCGCTCTTTTGCCTGGGCTACCATGTGTGCGGGTCTTTTCGAGGCTTCAGTAAGTTTGGGTGGGTGCTGGAATTTGATGTCTGACAGGCAATGGCCAAGGTGGCTTTCAGGAACTGTGGTAGCAAGGCTTGGCAGGATACCTATTGCAATAATGACAAGTATCTCTGCACCATTGGACACCTGTTTTTGCAGCCCTGTCTGTGGTGGGACAATTATGATCCAAAAGTAGTTCACTGGGGAGCCCTTTGTGACCATACGGGAGGAGGGTATGCTGGGTGCTATAACCCCCTCAACACAGCCCAGTGAACAATCCGGCAATTCGCCCGAGTTGCAGTGGAGGAGCTCTATGAGGGGCGAATTGAATCCACAGGGTGGACAACTTATAATAAGATAATCCGGCTAGCACACAATGGGAGGGGGCTTAAAGTGTCCAAAAGAGCAGAGTCCCGGTGTGTACTGCTGATAAGGTCTGAACAGCCGTGTATCAGAACCGCCTCACCCTAGACTTCTTGCTTGCTAAGAAGGGTGGAGTCTGTGGTAAGTTTAACCTCACCAACTGCTGCTTGCAGATTGGGGAGACTGGCCAGGTCATCCATCAGCTAACCACCGAGCTACAACAGCTCACTTATAACCCTCCACAGGAGTGGAAAGGGTTCAACTTTCAGGATTGGCTGGATGGCTGGGGCCTTCCCAAACTGCCAGGGCTTAAGGTAATTGTTGGCCTTGTGGGCCTCATCGCCGCAGGCTGTGTCATTCTTCCTTGTGTTCTTCCTATCTTTGCTCGCACCATTTCTAGCTCAATCTCCCTCCTCATAGGCCGCAGTGAAAGCTATGACCTTGTGGGATTACGAAATGCTCACTACCTCCCGAGAGGACAACCCCTATGCTGAAATAAGTGGAACTCCACAGTAATTAGAATATTTTGGTGGAGTTCCAAAGGGGGGAATGAAGCAGGTAGGCCCAAAAAGTCTCCTTTTGATATTAGAAGCTTAATTAACATTTCTCTGTTGCAAACATAAGACAGAGATAGAAGTCTTGCTCAATGTTCTTGCATGGATACTAACCCTTGTAACACAAAGGTGCAGACATTGTAAGTTCCCTATACTTCCCTAAACTCACAGATGGTGTATGATAAGTTCCCCTTTTGTTATCCTGTTTTGATGTGCTAATTATAAACTGCTGCGCTTGTGACACGTAAGATGATTCTATGTCTGGAACAATCTGTCTGAAACAAGCTGAGCTTGTGACACGTAAGATCTTGTCATATCCTGATTGTCTGGATTACAAACCCTATAAAAGATAAGCCCCGGGTGTGACCCGGTGTTCAGAATTTGCCAAGTTATTACTCTGAACCTTGCTAGCAATAAACCTGTGTTCTCTAACTTCGCTTGGTCTCGTGTCCCGTCATTTGGGAAGGTGAGTTTTCCCGCTACACTCCCAGGTAAAGTCCAAGAAGAAATTGCAAAAGAGATTGGGGTTCGTCAGCCAAGGATAGAAGACCGAGCCAAAATGCCTTACACCAATGCAGTGATTCATGAAGCTCAAAGGTTTGCTGATATTATTCCAACCAATTTGCCACATGCAACCACCATGGACTTAACTTTCAAAGACTTCTTCATTCCCAAGGTGATCAGTCTGAAGTAACTGTATTGTTCAGGTTCCAATCTTTCTTAGTACAGTATAAACAATTTTCAGTAAGTAAAATGCAGTTTTAAGAGTTATTGAGCACTGGGTCTAACTGATAATCTATCTATTTCCCAAGTTTTTTTGAACTTGTCTGTTTCTCCATGCCTAGTATACCTCTCATTGTCTAAAAACTCATACATTTGCAATACCACTTTTAAAAGTTCTTTGTGATAATTTCTATAGCAATGTATTAAACAGACACACTCTTTTTAATATAGTTTTTTCCCATTCAATCTTTAGGGTATGCAGATTGTTCCACTGCTGTCATCAGTGCTCCATGATGATCTCAGTGGGAGAAACCTCATGAATTCTATCCTGAGCATTTCCTTGATGCTGAAAGAAAATTTGTGAAAAAAGATGCATTCCTGCCTTTCTCTGCAGGTAATATGCTCTGTACATGTGTGCATGCGTCCAGTAATAGGCAACTCTTTACATTTTGGAAAGAAACTTTCACAAGAGTCAATGGAACATTTGAAAAAGTGGTAATAAAGGCACAATTTAATAAACCTCCATTTTAGACATAAGAATGTCTGATGCTGCCACAAACTTACAATGCCAATGAGACCTCACCGTTCTGGCATCCAGTTTCTAAAAACAGGCAGGCATTTGAGCATAAAACAAATAAATAGAGGTATTACTGTAGCTGTAGTTTCCATCTCTACCTAGAGTGATATGCTGAATCAACCTTATTTTCAGGGCATCAGTGTAGAAGGGTACTTATGAAGGTTCATCCTTCTTGTGCTCTCAGAGTGCTCTCCTACAATTAGTAAAAAATGCAATGCCATGAAATATATGTAAACGATTTTTATTCCAAATAAACAATGCAATTTAATCACCTAAAAACAAGTAGAGAAAGGCCATATATGTATAAATTTAACTACATGACTAAATATAATGACAACATATCCCTGTTGAAATTTAAAAAATAATTTCAGGTTTAAATGAATTCTTAAGCATGATCTGTGTCTGTGATATGTAAGTAAAATAAAATATCTCTCCTTTTTTTTTTTAACACAACATGAAATTTAATTGCTTCACAATATAACCTATTATTTATCAGCCCAACAGCAAAAGAATCTGAACATATGATGCATTATTAAAGCTTGCTTTATGTGTGAAGTAATTTAGAAAAGGCCAAACTACTTTGTTGCTAAATCTTAAATCCCTCAATTATACAATATAATGGAGTTTGGAAGGATTTCAGTACCTAGAGTAAATATGCAATAATTGGATGTGCCCTCTTGTGGTGAATATTGTATTAGAAAGGTGATCCTTCTACATCGTAATTGTTTCTTTGAGACAGATAGGAGTTATTTTTTTCTGAACTACAACATTATTCTCAAACATTTTTGGTATTAAAAACCTTGTCTAAAACACTGATTTATTCAGAGGCTAAAAATAGTTTGACATTTACATAAGCACAATCACGAATTCTACTGATTTAAAGAATGTTTATGTTCTTTAAATCCACAATGTCAAGGGAATGGTACAAACAATCTGTTCAAGGTTCCATGAAGTTTAGCTGGCTTTAAAAAATGTGATGCTCTCTCCTTTTGACTGTTGTAAAATATTGCACAACAACATATCCACATCAGAGCTCAAGCAAGAATGAGCGTGCGCCAGACAAACCTGACCAAAGACACCACATTGGCTCTGAACTGTGCTAAAGTATCTCTAGGAAGATTATGAGTTTAGAATTCATTGCAGAGAAGCTGAACTAATTCTTTTCTTCCATCTTCATGGGAGGAAAATTGGGGCAGATCCCTGAGCCTGGGCTCCTGTTCTCAGGAAGGGAATCAAATACAGGTGACAAGAGAAGAAGTACTAGACCTTATTGGCAAACCAAACATCAACAAATCACCAGACCCTGATGGCATCCACCCAAGGGTTATTAAGGAGCTTAAGGCTAAGATTGTAGACCTCGTAACTAAAATATGCAACCTGTCTATAGTTGAGGGCTGGAGTTGGCCAACATAACTCCAATTAGCCACTGTAGTTGAGGGCTGGAGTTGGCCAACGTAACTCCAATTTTTAAGATTGGCTAATGGAAAGATCAATTATAGGCCTGTCAGCTTAACATACAGTATGTTCCAGGGAAGATAGTGGAAGTTGCTATTAAAGATTAAATTACCAAACATTTACAATCACAGGCATTTCTTAAGGATATTGAACATGGCTTCACTAAGGGAAGGTCCTATCTAACTAATCTACTAGAGTTTTTTGAGGATGTTAATAAATATATGGAAAACGGTGAGCCAGTACACATCATTTACTTAGATGTTCAAAAAGCCTTTGATGAATTCCCTCATCAAAGACTTCTCAATAAGCTTAACAGCCATAGTATAAAAGGGCAGGTCCTCTTGTAGATAAGCAATTGGCTAAAGAATAGAAAACAAACAGTAGGAGTAAATGGACTCTCTCATAATGGAGGGATGTAACCGGTGGGGTCCCCCAGGGTTCTGTCCTAGGACTGGTGCTTTTTAATATATTTATAAGTTATCTGGAATAGGGTGTGACTAGTGGAACAGACAAGTTTGCTAAAGACACTAAATTGTTCAGATTGGTAAAAACAATAAGGAACTGGGAAGAGTGCCATAGGAATCTGCACATTAGTGGAGTGGGTGTCAGAATGGCAAATATCATTCAATGTGAGCAAGTGTAAAGTGATACACATTGGTTCCAAAAATCCTAATTACTCATACAAACTAATGGGATCAGAGCTAGCAATGACTGATGAGGAAAGAGATCTTGGAGCAATGATAAACAGTTCAATGAACGAGTTGACACAGTGTGCATCTGTTGTAAAAAAGGCCAACAGCATGTTAGGAATAATAAGAAATGGTATTGAAAATAGAGATGCCAATATCATAATGCCCTTACAGGTAGTCCTTGGGTTACAATGGCAATTGAGACAGGAATTGCTGTTGCTAAGTGATGTGGTCGTAAAGTGTGACATCACATGACCACATCACTTAGCAATGGCAATTCTGGCAGTTCCGGTTGCTGTTGTTAAATGAGGACAACATGGGTTGTTAAGGGAGGACCTCATGTAACTGCAACTTCCAACTTCCTGCTGGCTTTCCCATTGGCTTTGCCTGTGGGAAGCCGGCAGGGAATGTAGGAAATCATGATCATGTGACTATGGCTCACTGCAACATCATAATCATGAGCCAGGCACCAAGTGCCCAGATTGCAATCATGTGACCGCGGGGATGCTGCAATGGCCATAACTCCAAGGACCTGTCATAAGTCCCCGTCGTTCAGCACCATTGCAAGTTTAAATGGTTGCTGAATGAATGGTTGTAACCTGTATATAAATCAATGGTGCAACCACATCTGGAATATTATGTGCAGTTCTGGTCGCTGCACCTCAAAAAGGATACAGTGGAGCTGGAGCTGGAGGAGGGCAACTAAGAGGTATTGCCAATATGCTGATGATACTCAGTTATATATCTCCAACCCGGGTGAAGTAAGTGATGCGGTCGATGCCTTGTCTCAGTGCCTGGAGGCTGTGGGGGTCTGGATGGGGAACAACAGGCTTCAGCTGAACCCTGGTAAGACAGAGTGGCTGTGGATTGATGGCCCCCCTGTATCCAGGAAGTTATCATCTTTGGTTCTAGATGGGGTAGCACTGCCCCATTCAGATCCAGTGCGGAACCTGGGGGTCCTCCTGGACTCTCGACTCCTGCTCAAAGAGCAGGTGGCAGTCATGGCCAGGAGGGCCTTTGCACAACTTCAAGTTGTGTGCCAGCTATGCCCTTTCCTGGATCAGGATGCCCTCCGAACAGTCACTCATGCCCTTGTCATCTCCCATATAGATTATTGCAATGCGCTCTACATGGGGCTACACTTGAAGAGTATCTGGAAGCTTCAGCTGGTCCAGAATGCGGCAGCGCGGGCAGTTATGGGTGCTACAAGGTCAGCACATGTGACACCTCTGCTGCACGAGCTGTATTGGGTACCAGTTTGCTTCCGGGTCCAATTCAAGGTGTTGGTTATCACCTTTAAAGCCCTACATGGCATGGGGCCAGGGTACCTGAGCGACCATCTCATCCTGATAACATTGACCCACCCCACCCGTTCATGCAGAGAGGGCATGCTTCGGACCCCTTTAACAAGAGAATTTCATCTAGCAGGATCCAGGAGGCGAGCCTTCTCTGCGACAGCGCCCATATTGTGGAACATCTTTCCTGCAGAGGTGAGGCTGGCCCCCTCACTCCTGACCTTCCAGAAGACTCTTAAGACCTGGCTCTGCCGCCTTGCCTGGGACGAGGGAGGTAATAGTACCTCCTGGGGGTGGCTGGCCCCATAATGTCCTCCTGATAGCTGATTTTACCATCTCTTGGATTTTTACCTATTTTTATCTATTTATCTATTTATTGTGATTTTATATGTATAGATTTTAACCATTGTTATGTTGTAAACCACCCAGAGTCCCCTTTTTGGGGAGATGGACGGGGATACATTTAAATAATAAATAAATAAATAAATAAATAAATAAATAAATAAATAAATAAATAAGATGATCAAGGGACTGGTGCAGCTTCCCTATGAGGAAAGTTCATGACATTTGGGGCTTTTTAGTCTAGAAAAGAGGCAAATGAGAGGAGACATGACTGAGGTGTACAAAATTATTCATGGTGTAGATAAAGTGGACAAGGAGAAGCTATTTTCCCCTTCCCAAAATACTAAAACCAGAGGTGAACCAATGAAATTGAATCCTAGAAGAATCAGGACAGAGAAAAGGAAATATTTTTTATACAATGTGTAATTAAGCTTTGGAATTTGCTACAACAAGATGCAGTGCTGGTTACGAGCTTGGCTGCCTTCAAAAAAGGGTTGGGACAATTCATGTAGGTCATGAGGATTAATGGCTATTAGTCTTGAGGGGAGTCTGACTGCCTCAGAAGACCATCTCCTGAGAAACTAGTGGGCTTCCTTGTGCAGTTGGTTGCCCATTGCGAAAAAAAGACTGCTGGACTAGATGGGCCAGGGGTCCGATCCAGCAGGATATTGTTTATGTTCTTATGTAACAAGACTTTACATTCTATTGGTAAGCAATTTCACCAATATAAATATTTTTATAGGGACAAGGAATCATATATTATATTGCAGTTGTAAACGGCCTTCAATCTATAGCTTCTGTTACTTACAGGATTAATAATCACATTTGTTTCAAAGGTATTGGGACAGATAGAATAGTGGTTAAATGTATCATCACCTGTCAAATTTTGTTTTGTTTGTTCTTCTGGGATGCTGTTTCAAAGCTCTACCTGGAGTAGCCTGCCTTTGTTCTGCTAGATTGCGGAAGACTTATATATGGAGGAACTTCACAGCCATCTATAGGAGTTAAAAGAGGCCAGCGTTCTTGAATAATCTTGTTACTGGCACTGGGAAGATGATTGTATTGGATACACCAAATCATGCCCTGATTCTCTGTTTTTAGTGAGGTTACTGGATATTTTCTCTTGACAAATCAGCTTTATAGCTTTCTTGTTGAATAATTTTAGAAGCAAAACCTCTTTGTAATAATTGTTTTGATAGCAGTTTTAGAATTCGGTTCTAAACAGAGACATACTACACAAAGAGTCCACTTTAATTGCATGTTAACTGCTTGATCTGCCTTATAAATGCTTTTATTGATTGAGTACTACCCTCAGTGCTTCCTGCATCACATCTATTAGCCTTCACACTTGGGCTCACCAGGAAATGATGGGTTTCTAAATAATTCAACTTCCAGTTCAATATCTCAGCTTGACTTGGCAGAAGACTCACAAACATGACTTAGCTACATTTAACTACATTAAAATTAAATTCATTGCAGATGAGAATGAAGCCTCTGACAAAATAGTTAATTGCCATGCAGTGCAATCAGAGAGTCCTTTGAAGTTCAGTGGGTTATAAGTGAATGAATAAATGAGTAAATAAAATTCTGGCCTACATACTGAAATATATTAAGCAACTCAATAGGATCAACAAGGATGAACTCTTCTCTCAAGTTGCAACTATGGATCAAATTATTGTGACCAACGATGCTCAGCCATGAAACAGTCCTGAATTGAAATGGAATTAAAAATAATCTGTTTCAACCAAAAACGTTTGAATCTTAGCTGCTATTGCAAAGTGTTCTGTATATTCTTGGAGGGAAGTCAAAGTAACAAAACTGCCCCCCTTTTCATTTGTTTTTATCTGTAAGTTGCCCAGAAAATATTTTTGATAGGCAGACCAATAACTTTAATCAATCAATCAATCAGTCAGATCAGATCAGATCAGATCAGATCAGATCAGATCAGATCAGATCAGCTTTAAAATGAAAAATAATGCCTAAGCTTGATTGGATTCCATGGCATCTGGAAAACCAAGAAATCCATCCTTAATGGGAAGCCAAACCAACCCACTTAATTGATCCCACCTAGAATATTTTCTGGAGCTTATTGAAGATACAGATAAGGTGGACACAAGGAGTTATATTGCTTCTGTGTACATGCTTGGAGAACCTAATTCTCTAAAGAGGCCATTTATGCTGATTCGCAATGCATCACCACTGTTTTGTGGCTATTCCTATGCAAATGCCCAATAAACCACTCATTCAAATACTGGGTTTTTGCTATGAGTAGCAGATCATCTTAGAAAACTCTACTACACCACAGTGATATACTAAGTAAAGAGAAAGTACACCACAGAAAACTGTTTAACAGAAGTAAGAGTTCAAGCAGAAAATGGAAAAAAGTCCCCAATTCCTTCTCAGTTGATTGGACTGAGATGGAAAATTCTCTAGCATTGTGTGAAAATATCGGCTGAATAATTCCTCAGGGAGGCATGTCTCTGCTGCTCTCTGGATCCAGTACGTTAATGGACTAAATGATTCCATCTGCTGGATTCCTTATCTGAATTGTGAAATATTGTTAACAGACAAGAGGATTTCATAATCCCATGTATGTTCGTTAAAAGTTATTGCCATCTGCCCTAAGTGTTGGATTGCTGGGCAGTTCAAATAAGTTCAAATAAGTTTGAACCTGTTTTGCAAGACTTTCGTTTAAGAAATAAGCACCACCCACACAAGTATCACAGTGAATGGTAAATAATCAAATATAGATCAAATTCCTGGGGAGGAGACAGAAAGCAAAGGCAAGGTTGGAAGTTATCTAGCATATGGGGCAGTCTGATGATTCACTAGAAATAGTAGCTGGACTGTGCCTCGTGCAACACTTTGAAATACATATTTGTATTGTTTCAGTTTACAGATTTCATTGTAATTGTTACTGAAAACTGCTTACTGAAAGGAAATGGGTTGGATTGCATTTGTTTTATTATTATTATTACTATTCATTCTTACGATTATATTCCTTTTCAAAATGGGTAGTTCCCAGAGTAACAGCTTCCAAAATCTTCCACCGGGACCCAGGACCATACCTATTTTGGGAAATCTGCACATAATGGATTTGAACAGGCCTCATAAAACAATGCTAAAGGTAAACCTGATGATTAACTATGAATATTCTTTGCCAAAATGTATTAATCTTGGTACACAAGTTTAGCAATTTATCAGGTTATCCAGTTAACTGGAATAAGACTGATATGCTTCCTGTTGGTTCTAAGGAGTATATGAAAAATGAGGTTAACTTAGTGTTTGCATTTGTTTATATATGCTGGAAGGATTATTCAAAGAAAAATCTCTTTGTTAATAGATGCACATTTTTCTAATTGTTTATCTCATACTTGAACAGATGGTTAAAAATACCTATGAGTGTGTAGAGGAAGAAAAATGTAAAAATCCTTACACTAATATATGTATTAAGAGGGATTCCTATGTTAAGCAGATATATTCTTAGTTGAATGGCCATTGTCCAAATATTTCTTCTGTATTTCCAGCTCCAGGGCATTTCTGCAAAATGCTGAGCGAAAAACATAATTTTTTAGAGAAGGAAAGTGGTCAAGCTTGGGGATGGCTGATTGCTTGAGCCTCCCCAAATATTTTAAACAGACTTCAGCAGCACGGCAAACCATCTGCCACTTGGTTTTAATTTTAATTTTTATTTAAATTATATTTATTATATTTATTGTATTTTATTTTATTATGTTTTTATGTTGTTGTATTATTGTTGTGATTGTGAACCGCCCAGAGTCCCTCCTTGAGGGGGAGATGGGCGGTCATAGAAATTTAATAAATAATAATAAATAATAATAATTTTGAACTTTATTTACATGATGATAATCCCAGTTTGAATATGGCAAAATTCAAAGAATTATATGATTGGAAATATCCCCCCCCCCCCAGATGTACTCTAGATTCATTTTGTGGCCTGCTGTAAAATTTTGAAGTTTTCACAAAAGAGTAAGAATTGTTTGCAAAAGATATAGAAACCTCAGATGTGATAAAGATTATAAAGTATTTTTAAAATAGCTGCAAGGATTTTTGCACTAGATTCTTTTAAATTCTGATATTTTATATTATTTAGAAAAATAAATGCAAATCTGTTGCATTTATGTAGAAGCAGATGATTTTTTCAAGTCTGTTTGTCCCTATTATGTACATTAATCTATCACATTTCAGACTGATACACTGAGAGAATATGTGATAAATTGTCTCGTTACAAGTTTGCATTAAAAAAAAATCCGCTCATTCATGGACAATATCAGGACATGGTAAGCTAGTCTAAACACGCGCGCGTGCACGGCGGCGGTGGCAGCAGTGGCAGCCTCTGCTAAAACGCGGAAGCACTGATCCCGCGCCGCTGCCGCCATGCACGCACGCGCCGCCACTTCCGGGTGGTGTGGCGACAAACCACGCTGTGTTAGTGATTGAATGATGAATGGGAGGGGCGGTTGGGGCTTACCAGCACCGAGAGCTTCGGTTGGTTGCGCTGGTGGCCTACGACTGCCTAGGAGGATTGAGAGTGGAAGGATGGATGCATGGAAGAGACCCCTGCCTAGTTCCAGGTTTTCGAGGGATTTAGGTGTGGAGGTGACCGGATCAGGAAACTCTGGGGACTATAATGTGGGCAACCCGATCGAGTTGGTGACGGGCAGGAGATATTGTGACGGGAACTGGAGGACAGGCCATCTTCGGGGAAGGCGCCCCCGGTGTTTGATACCGGTGGCGCGTTCCGGTCCTCCGAGTTCAACCCTAGGTTCTGGACAGCAGATCCTTGAGGACCCCAGTTTTTGGCTGCTGCTACTTAACGCCAGGTCAGTAAACAACAAAACCCCTCTCATAAGTGAATTAATCACAGAGAGAGGGGCTGACCTGGCGTGTATTACTGAGACCTGGCTGGGCCCAGAGGGAGGGGTAGCCCTCTCGGAGATGTGCCCAGCCAGATTTCAGGTGTGGCACCAGCTGAGAGACCTGATAGGATGTTAGCTGGCTTATAGGGAAAAATCAAGGCTTGAGAATAAACAGACAAGAGTGCAGCGTTTAGGGCTAAAAGTATTTACTTGTAGCATAAGGCAATAATGTATATACAGTACATTATTGCAAAAAGGAAAGTTGAATATACATGGTACAGCATTGTAAAAGGAAAAACAAAAACAAACTTATAAGCAGAGTTTCGTGTATTGTTTCCAGGGCCAGAGCTCGTGCCATGCACAGCCAGGCATAGCTACGCACTGCCCAGTTCTCAGAAGTAGAATACACATGAAGAACTACATGGCTAAAGAAAAAGTCAAGAAGCATAGAACACCATTTTGCATGGTTAGATATTCAGTTCTTCCAGCTTTCTGATTGGCTGGATGTTAGCTGTGACACACACCAGGCCTAAAGCACTAGGCCTAAAGCAATAGCATGACCTGCTATTGGGTGGCAGTGCTGCATCTAAGCGAGCACGGGATCTCCTCCCTCCCTCTGCTCCCCCTGGAGCAGGCTTCCCACGGAGGGAATCAGGAGAACTTGTTCCCATGGGAAGATTTCCATTGCTTGTGTAGGCCACTAGCCATAACAAGACATCACATGGCAGTTGTTATCTTGCACCTGCACTTCACATCACCATGAGAAGCCTTTGCTTTGTAAAGGATGCGATTTGCCAAAACACGTTTTCATATGGGAAATCTGGGGTAGGGGAGGAGGGGTGGCAGTTATCATCAGAGAATCTCTGGTGGCTTTCAGGGGCCTTGCTCCACAAGTGTCCGGATGTGAGACCCTATTTTTCAAGTTGGGTGCCCAAGAACAGTTGGGAGTGTTGCTATTGTACCAGCCTCCCTGCTGCGTAGCAACCTCCCTGCCTGAGCTGCTTTAGGCCGTCTCAGGGTTGGCGGTGGAGTTCCCCAGGCTTATGGTCTTGGGGGATTTTAACCTGCCATCCCTGGGACGTGCCTCGGAAGCGGCTCAGGAGTTCATGACTACCATGGCAGCCATGGGCCTGTCCCAGATTATTCGGGACCCGACTCGAGACAGTGGACTCACTTCGGATTTGGTTTTCTTGTCAGAGCAATGGCAAAGTGACCTGAGGGGAAAGTTAGAACTATCCCCGTTGTCATGGTCAGATCACGTCCTGATATCCCTAGGACTCTCTTATGCCGCCCCACTCCACAGGGAGGCAGGATCTATTCGATTGGTCCGCCCCCGGCGACTTATGGACCCATTGAGGTTTCAGAGGGAGCTGGGGGTAATACCCGAGGATCTGCTGCACGGTCCAGCGGAGGCATTGGCTGCAGCCTGAAATAAGGAGGCGGCCAGTGTCTTGGACAGGATCGCGCCGATGCGACCTCTCCAGCCCCATTCAACCCGTCACTCCCTGTGGTTTACGGAGGAGTTGAGGGTTTTGAAGAGGGTGAAGAGACGTCTAGAGCGCCGCTGGAGAAAGACGAAGACAGAACTCGACCGAACACAATCTAGAGCCGCTATTAAGGCCTACTTTGTGGCGGTAAGAGCGGCGAAGCGTGATTATTTCTCCACTCTTATTGTGTCCGCAGAATGCCGTCCAACGGCCCTGTTGAAGATTACTCAATCTCTCTTAGGTAATGTGGTAGTGACCACCCACCTGCAGGGCCGTGCGGAAGAATCTTCTGAGCATCTGCAGGATAAAATCGCTCGGATTCGGTCTAAGTTGGACTCCATGCGTGGATTGCAGTCTGGGGAGATGCCGGGAGAGCGGTTTTGCCCTGTTAACTGGGAACGATTTGATCCTGTTGGACCTAAGGAAGTGGACAGGATCCTTCGAATTGTTAATTCCACCACATGTTATTTAGATCCCTGCCCTTCCTGGCTGGTAAAAGCGGCCAGGGAGGTGACATGTGGATGGGTCCAGGCTATGATTAATACATCCTTGTTGGAGGGGGTGGTTCCAACTGCCTTCAAGGAGGCATTGGTACACCCCCTCCTCAAGAAGCCATCCCTGGACCCTACCATCCTGGACAATTTTCGTCTAGTCTCCCACCTTCCCTTTTTGGGAAAGGTGGTTGAGAAAGTGGTGGCATTGCAACTTCAAAGGACCCTGGATGAAGCGGATTATCTAGACCCTTTTCAGTCAGGTTTCAGGCCAGGACACGGGATGGAGACTGCATTGGTCGCGCTTACGGATGATCTCTGGCGGGAGTGGGATGGAGGTAGTGCATCCATCCTGGCTCTCTTAGATCCCTCATCGACCATGGTATCCTTTTGGGGCGGCTTAGGGAGTTGGGGGTAGGTGGCATAGTTTTACGCTGGTTCACCTCCTTCCTCTGGGGCCGCTCCCAGTCGGTGCTGATAGGAGAGGAGAGATCCAGCCCGCGACTGCTCCTATGTGGGGTGCCACAGGGGTCGGTTCTCTCTCCTCTCCTATTTAACATCTACATGAAACCACTGGGCGAGATCATCTGTCACCATGGGATGAGGTATCATCAGTATGCGGATGATACTCAATTGTATATCTCCATCCCTGGTGAGGTAAGTGATGCAGTGTCCACCATGTCCCAGTGCCTGGGGGCTGTGAGGGCCTGGATGGGGAACAACAGGCTTCAGTTGAACCCTGGTAAGACCGAGTGGCTGTGGATTGATGGCTTAGCGTCTTCTGGGAAATCATCATCTTTGGTTCTCGATGGGGTAGCACTACCCCGTTCGGAACCGGTGCGTAATCTGGGGGTCCTTCTAGACTCATGACTCCTGCTCGAATAGCAGGTGGCAGTCATGGCTAGGAGGGCTTTTGCACAACTTCGGTTAGTGCGCCAGTTATGCCCATTCCTGGATCGCGACGCCCTCCGTACAGTCACTCATGCTCTCGTCATCTCCCATGTATATTATTGCAATGCGCTCTACATGGGGCTACCCTTGAAGACTATCCGGAAGCTACAGCTGGTGCAGAATGCGGCCGTGCGGGCAGTTTTGGGTGCATCAAGATCCGCATATGTAACACCGCTGCTCCGCGAGCTGCATTGGGTGCCGGTTTTCTTCCGGGTACAATTCAAGGTGTTGGTTATCACCTTTAAAGCCCTACATGGCATGGGGCCAGAATACCTGAGGGACCATCTTATCCCCATGTTATCGACCCGCCCCACCCGTTCATTCAGAGAGGGCCTGCTACGAACCCCATCAACTAAAGAGTGTCATCTGATGGGGTCTAGGAGGCGGGCCTTCTCTGTGACAGTGCCCACTCTATGGAACATCTTGCCCCCAGAGTTGAGACAGATCTCCTCCCTCCCAACCTTTAGGAAAGAGCTGAAGACCTGGTTCTGCCGCCTGACATGGGAAGGAGGAAGGGATAGTTCCTCATGGGGGTGGCTAATCCCCTAATTTTATAACTGTCCTTCTTTTAATTATTCCATCACCATCTGGATTTTCAATATATATTTTACTGTATAATTGAGATTTTAGACTTTATTTTAACTTATTTATTGTGAACCGCCCAGAGTTCCCCATAGGGGAGATGGGCGGTTATAGAAATTGAATGAATGAATGAATGAATGAATGAATGAATGAATGAATAAATAAATAAATAATACTGCCACAATATAGCATTGATAGTTCAATCTTTAATAATTTGTTAGATAAAGTACAGTATATTCTTGGTCAACCCTCAAATTAGAAATTTGTTTCAATTTGAAGGAAAAAGGAGTTTTAGAATCTTGCTGTTTTTTTTAAAAAAAATAAAAATTTCTACTGAATGTAGGTCTCCAAATGCTCTTTTTCTGCCATATTCTAATCACTACTTATAATATATTGCAGAACCCAAAAGCTCTTATAAACAAATCAAGAATAGTGTTTAAAGAAAATGGTCATGTAACTTTAGACTGGGATAAAACAAAAGTCCTTAGTTGTGAGCATACATGTACTTTTTCCTATGGCATTAAGCTGAAATTTGGTTAATAAAATTGCTAAATTGAAGGGGTTTTTTTTACTCAGTGGGTCAAGAGCTCTAACTCAAAGGGAAAGTATCTGAGAACTGCATTTTCAAACTCCAAGACATAGGATGGATCTGGGAATAACTGCTGGTATTTTATTTTCTATGCATTTCTTAAAGCTGGCAAGTTTTCTTGAGGTATTGATACAGAAATGCTTGTGCAGAGCTAAGGAGTCAATGTGCAGAGTTGTGCATAGTGGAGCAAGAATGGTGCTGCCCATGGAGGAATAGTAATGAATATATCAGAAAATACTATTATTGAAAATGTTCTTCAACAAGAAAGGGTATATAAGCATATTTCTTGTTGTGGCTGCATCTTCATGTCAGTCCTGCAGAGTTGATTTCTTTAAAACTTACAGAAACCTCTGTCAACTTTTGACATGAATATCCAACAGGCAATAGTATTTTTATTTTTGTTAAACATATGTAATACAAAAATTAGTCAAGTTATTTCAGATGTTTTAACAACCACCGCAGTGCCACGATAACAGTTTTTATTTTAAAAAACAGTATAATAATATATCATATAAAAGAAATAGAAAAAAATTACCTCAGACTTGGAATTGTGAGACATGATTTTTTAAACAGAATTCTGCTTATGTGAGACTAATTATTTGTCAGAGATCACCCGATCTCTGCCAAAAAGGCAAGCAGACAATGAGTTCATCAGGAGACTGGAAGATCGGCTCGCACTCATCCAACGATCGGGAATACACATCTGGCCGAGCGTTGCCTAGACAACCGACAGACTGACCGCATGGGCACGCAGCAAAGGACACTGGGGGAAGGAAAGGTTTAAAGGTGCTTGTTGTTCCTGTTACCTGCATTCCAGTCTTTGTCAATGCTAGAGCGAACTCCTGTATTCTATAATAAACTCTTCTGCTTCTAAGAACCCTGGTGCCTGGGAGTTACTTTAGTTCAGAGAGATTATAGCAATCCACAGGAGCGCCTTACATAAAGACTGGAATCAATACACTAACCGGTTTTCCCGGGAGCAAACCCGAAAATTTTCGTAAGCTCCACGGTAGAGACCGGCGTCCACGCACCTCGACCAACGATCCGAAGAAATAAAAATTTTTCGGAAGGAGGAACCAGCAGCTGAGCGGCGGCGAAAGAGCGGCTTTCCCCCAAGCAGTTGAGCGGCGGAGGAAGAGCGGCAGCGCGCCAAACAGCTGAGAGGCGGTGATCCCTCAGCTGAGCGGCGGCGGAAGAGCGGCTTTCCCCCAAGCAGGTGAGCGGCGGAGGAAGAGCGGCTTTCCCCAAGCAGCTGAGTGGCGGAGGAAGAGTGGCAGCGCGCCAAACAGCTGAGAGACGGCGATCCCTCAGCTGAGCGGCGGCGGAAGAGCGGCTTTCCCCCAAGCAGGTGAGCGGCGGAGGAAGAGCGGCTTTCCCCAAGCAGCTGAGTGGCGGCGGAAGAGCGGCAGCGCGCCAAACAGCTGAGAGGCGGCGATCCCTCAGATGAGCGGCGGCGGAAGAGCGGCTTTCCCCCAAGCAGGTGAGCGGCGGAGGAAGAGCGGCTTTCCCCAAACAGCGGAGCGGCGGCGGAAGAGCGGCAGCGCGCCAAACAGCTGAGAGGCGGCTATCCTTCAGCTGAGCGGCGGCGGAAGAGCGGCTTTCTCCAAGCAGCGGAGCGGCGGCGGAAGAGCGGCAGCGCGCCAAACAGCTGAGAGGCGGCAATTCCAGCAGCGGCGGCAGCGGAGACCACCACGTGGCGGCAAAGCGGCGGCAGCGACCAGCGCTCCCAAGCAGCAAGCGGGCAGCAGAAACCACGCGGCGGCAGACGGCAGCGGAGACCACGGGGTGGCTGAAAGCATCTACTCTGAGAGGTACGAGAGGAAACCCCAACAAGCCCAATCGGGAGGACAGCACCCCAATCCTGAGAGGCCAAAGGGTGTCCAGGGCTATCACGTTGGAGGGAGCACATCCCACCACTCACCCATCCACCCACCCACGGAACTGTGAAAGCAGACTGGCCAATGGGAGTGGGTGAAGGGATGGAGGGATGCAGAGAGCAGAAAACTAAAAAGCCTGTTACCCAAACACAACGAATTGGGACAGTTGAAGAAAAATTACCTCACATGAACTACAGGGTGGAGGAATTAAATGAGAGACTTAATATGCTTATTACACTCCTGGAGGGGAGGGAGAGGCAGATACACAAGACATGTCCACCCCCTTTTGAAGAGAATAGGAATCTAACAGAACCTGGGGAGGAAGACGAAGAAAAGGGTCTCAACACACAGGACCAACCGCGTACAACTCAACCCATACCACAACAGAGGTCGCTGGGCAGCAGGAAGGCACCGGTGGGGTTGCGAGAGCTGAAAATGAAGTTTGATGGAGACCCCAAAAAATTAGCATGCTTCATGACTCACGTAAAAGGGTTCATGGAAGAATTTGAAAACGATTTTTACACAGAGGAAACGAAGGTCAGATATGTTTCTTGCTTCTTGGAAGGGGAAGCGGCTAGCTGGCTCGTGAAATTGCATGATACCAAGGCAAGCGCACTCCACAATTTCAATAAGTTCATGCAGGCTCTGCGGACCCGATTCGAAGACACACTGGCTAAAGTGTCGGCCAGAGTGCGCCTCCGAAACCTTGACCAGGGGAAAAGTACTGTTGCGGAATATGCCATGGAGTTCAAAAGTATCCTTAGTGAACTACCGCAATGGCCGGAAGAATTCCAAATTGAATACTTCCAGTACGGCCTGAGACAAGACTTATTAGAGCTCATGGTGGGGAGGGAAGAACCAAAAACATTAGAAGGCTGGATCCAACTGGCAGGCCGTATTGAGCAAAGCCAGAGACAACTGAGGACCATTAAAAAGTTCAAACATTTGAAGAGGAAACCTGAACCCACCACACAGCCCACCCGAACAGAAGTCAAGAAACCCCCAGAGAAGAAAAGTGAAAAGGAGGTGAGGGTCAAATGTAAAGACAACACGGCAGCCATGGCAAAATGGAGACACCCCACATACGCGGACGAAGACAGTGACAGCGAGGAATATAATTACGAATCCCAGATGGCAGGAAACGAGGAAAAGTCTGCGCTAAAGTGCGCAGCGGGGCAGGCCCTCACAAAAGGGCGCAATGAGAAGATTTGCCGCAACCCCACAATGCACATTCAGGTATGCCTAAAAGCTGTGGGGGGGAGGAGGAAGTACTCTGGGTTGGCAATGCTAGACTCGGGCTGCTCAAGGAGTTTGATGCACCCGGACGTGGCTGACTACTTGGGACTGAGACTTTTTGAACTAAAAACGCCCATTACCTTCTGTCAGTTGGATGGTTCTGAGATGAAAGGGGGGCCAGTGGAGCAGTATACGGAGGAAGTACAAATGACTTTGGGAAACCACGTAGAAACTTTGAGGTTCATTGTGGCCCCCATTGCAACAAGACCCATTGTGTTAGGACTGAAATGGCTGAGAGCTAGAAATCCTAGGGTGGATTGGGTCTCCGGGGAAATTGACTTTGTGGACGGAACTTATGGGGGGACGCGCAAAGAAAGAGATGTGGATGACTGGGAAGTGGGGGCAGCTGGGATGGAATTTTGGAACGAGGATTGGGAACAAGGGGACGAAAGCAATCCACAGGCGATCCCGGAAAAATACCTCCCAGTTAGTGAAGTGTTTGGTAAGCAAGAATGCGACCAAGAGCCCCCCCATAGACAGTCAGATGCAACGGTAGACCTCATTCCTGGGGCACCGTTCCCGAAACCCAAGATGTATGCCATGACTCAGAAAGAACTAGCGGAACTCCGCAAGTTCATTGATAAAAATTTGGCACGTGGCTTCATTGAACCAGCCAATTCCCCGTTAGCGGCCCCAGTGTTATTTAGAAAAAAAAAAGATGGATCACTGCGGTTGTGCACAGACTACCGGGGGCTCAATGCAATTTCAGTCACTAACCAGTACCCCCTACCCTTACTGAAAGACATGTTAGCCCAACTATCGAAAGGGAAGGTCTTCACGAAGTTGGATGTAAGGGAAGCGTATTACCGGGTACGCATGAGGGAGGGGGATGAGTGGAAAACCGCATTCAATTGCCCACTAGGATCATTTCAATACCGGGTGCTCCCGTTTGGGATTGCGGGCGGACCGGGAATCTTCATGAGATTCATAAACGAGGTATTGTATGAATTTTTGTACAAAGGGGTAATTGTATATTTAGATGATATCTTAATTTTCTCGGAAAACCTAGAAGAGCACATGGAACTGGTCAAAAAGGTGCTAGAAAAGTTATTAGAAGCAAAATTGTTTGTCAAACTGGAAAAGTGTGAGTTTCACAAGGACAAACTAGACTTTCTGGGGTACCGCATCTCGAATGCGGGCATTGAAATGGACCCTGAGAAAGTCAAGGCGGTGTTAGGGTGGCAACCCCCCCGAACGCGCAGGCAGCTCCAAGCATTTCTGGGATTTGCTGGGTTCTACAGGCAGTTTATCCCAGATTTCGTGCAGATTGCGCTACCCCTAACCGACTTGCTGAAAACAAAAGGCAAGGGGAAAAACGCAAAAGCCCCACCGCCAAGCACAAAATTAGTGTGGACCCAAGAATGCCAAGAAGCTTTTGACAAGCTAAAGGCATTGTTCACGGAGGAGCCCATCCTCAAGCATCCTGAGCCTGACAAACCATTCGTAATTCACACGGACGCGTCACTCAATGCAGTTGGGGCCATTTTACTACAAGTAGATGACAGGGAGAAATTGAGACCATGTGCCTACATTTCTCGGAAATTTAACGAAACAGAGAAAAGATGGCATGTTTGGGAAAAAGAGGCATTTGCAGTAAAACACGCGTTAAGCACGTGGCGACACCTCTTGGAAGGGACAGCTGAGCCGTTTCAGGTGTGGACGGATCATAAAAATTTGGAAGCCCTCAAATCCCCGAGAAAATTGAACCCTAAGCATCTCAGATGGGCAGAGTTCCTGAGTAGGTTCAACTTCACGTTGAAATATTTCCCTGGGGGAAAAAACCTCCTGGCGGACGCGCTTTCGCGCCTGCCGCAGCATGAAGGCAAGATGGAGGAGATCTTTGAGTCTATAATCCCTTCCCAACCAGGGGAGGAGCAGACGCAACTGGCACCAGTGGTCAGGGGAGAGGGGAATTTGGCTGTCACCCGTAGCAGCGCGAAACACAGGACGGACTGTGATTCATTCGCAGGAGACCTGCGAGCGGCAACAGTTACTGACACTTGGTGGGTGGAGCACAAACATACGCTAGAGGAGCGAGATGGCATGGGTTGGAAAGACAAGAAAGCATACGTCCCCGAATCCTTAAGACAAAGGGTTTTGAGTATGCACCACGACCACAAAATGGCAGGCCACTTCGGCTTCCTAAAAACACTACATTTAGTCAGGGGAAAGTTTTGGTGGCCATCGTTGCGCGCGGACGTGAAAGCTTATGTGCAAACATGCCCCACGTGCGCCACAGCAAAAAGGAAAATGGGCAAACCCACAGGAAAATTACAGGAGGTAGCTAGCCCAACACAGCCATGGAAGCAAATTGCCATGGATTTCATAGTGGACTTACCAGTGAGCAACAAATACACGGCCATCTGGGTAGTCACAGACCTCTTTTCCAAACAGGCACACTTCATTGCATGCAAAGGCATACCGAACGCCCAGAAGCTAGCGAGACTGTTCATCCAACACATCTACAGGGCCCACGGAACGCCGGAACGCATAATCAGCGATCGCGGCAGCACGTTCACATGCAAATTTTGGAAGGCATTTTTGAAGTTAATTGGATCAGAACAGGGGCTTAGTAGTGCGTTCCATCCGTGCACAGACGGAGCAAGTGAACGCCTTAACGCCACACTGGAACAGTACCTGAGATGCTACATAAACTACCAACAAACTGATTGGGCAGAACTCTTGCCGTTCGCAGAAGTCGCGTACAACAACGCGCTCCATCAAAGCACAGGGCTTTCACCATTCAAAGCGGCTACAGGGCAGGATTTTGTAATGATACCTGAATTGGCAATGACCCAGAGCACTGACTTAGAGCAACCTCTGAGAGCAGATGAATGGGTCGAAAGAATCACTAGCAACTGGCCAATAATGGTAAAGACGCTAGAAGAAGCCAAGGCTAATTACAAAAAACATGCAGACCGCAAACGGGAGAAAGAATGGGAATTGAGAGTTGGGGACAAGGTGTACTTATCCACCAAAAACTTACGGTCCACGCAACAGTCACGAAAACTAGCGGCCAAGTTCATAGGCCCATTTAAGATCCTTGCAGTAATTAACCCAGTAACGGCCAAACTGGAACTGCCAAAGGCTCTGAGAAAGATACACCCCGTGTTTCACATTAGTTTGTTGAAACAATACCATGCTTCACATCAGTGGCACCCGGAACCAGAAGCACCCACACCAATTCTGGTGGAGGGAGAACCACATTTTGAGATAAACAGGATTTTGGACTCGAGATGGCACAGGGGGCAGCTGCAATACCTAGTCAAATGGACCCATCTCCCGATTGGCGACAGAGAGTGGGTCAACGCCAAACACACACGCGCCCCTAAATTGGTCAAGAAGTTCCATAAAGAGTACCCAGACAAACCCCAGTGAATGGAAATAGTCTGGTTTGTATATAGGGGGGGGATGAGTCTTGGGGCGGGAGCATGTCAGAGATCACCCGATCTCTGCCAAAAAGGCAAGCAGACAATGAGTTCATCAGGAGACTGGAAGATCGGCTCGCACTCATCCAACGATCGGGAATACACATCTGGCTGAGCGTTGCCTAGACAACCGACAGACTGACCGCATGGGCACGCAGCAAAGGACACTGGGGGAAGGAAAGGTTTAAAGGTGCTTGTTGTTCCTGTTACCTGCATTCCAGTCTTTGTCAATGCTAGAGCGAACTCCTGTATTCTATAATAAACTCTTCTGCTTCTAAGAACCCTGGTGCCTGGGAGTTACTTTAGTTCAGAGAGATTATAGCAATCCACAGGAGCGCCTTACATTATTGATCAAAATGGCCTCTCGTTTTTCATCTGTTGAATTCCAGTTGTCAAAAGAATATGGTCCCGTATTCCGCATCAAACTGGGATTCCAGGAAATGGTGGTGCTGACTGGCTATGAGACGGTCAAAGAGGCTCTAGTGAACCAGGCGGATGCATTTGGAGAGAGGCCCTTCATCCCCATTTATGAGGACTTTGCAAAGGGCTTTGGTGAGTTACTTCATTCTGGACCATAGTTGACAATCCTTGCTAAAGTGTGATCAGTACTGTGTACATGTAGTCCTCATTTAGCAACTGCCTTGGATAGCGACTGTTTGCTAATACAACGGTAATAAATTGTAGTAAACAGTAGTAAAAAAACTCTCTCTGTCACATGATTTGCTTAGCAACAATGTTGCTTAGCAACCATGTCGCTGGAACCAATTGCGGTTGCTAAACAAGGACTACCTGTAGAATATTTCACCTAAAGTTTTCATAGGCAGTAACATCAGAGAACTCGGACAGCTTCTGCAAATCCAAACAGGATAGATAAAATGTTTATTTTGCTGCCTTGATTTAATCCTTCAGTGCCAACAGAGTGAGCTAGAAAATAAAAAAGATTTGGCAATATTGTACTAACAGCACAAATCAACCCTCCGCCCCTGAACATGTTTGTTTCTACTTGTTTGCAGATTTGTGGTACAGGAAATCCCAGTATTGTTTTCTTCATATTGCTCCTCATATACACAGTCCTACATATCTTGCCTAGTGTGCAATTTTTTTGCCAGTTTCTCTCCCTTAATACTCATGGTTAATACACCATTAACATGGTTGCTAAGCAAATCATGTGACAGAGAGAGTGAGAGAGAGAGAGAGAGAGATTGCTGATTACTGCCATCTCATTTAGATAAAGTTCTCTTGTGCAGCAATGCCAGGTTTACTCTTAATCCAGTGGGCGTTGTTGTCAGGCACAGAAATTTGGGCATAAGTGCACGCATTGGTTGGAAAATGAAGACCTACAACACCTTCTAGAACTAACACCAAAAAAAGATGTCCTTTTCATCATAGGGGACTGGAATGCTAAAGTAGGAAGTCAAAAAATAACCGGAATAACAGGCAAGTTCAGCCTCAGAGTACAAAATAAAGGCTAATAGAGTTTTGTCAAGAGAACACGCTGGTCATAGCAAACACTCTTTTCCAACAACACAAGAGACGACTCTACACATGGACATCACCAGATGGTCAATACCGAAATCAGATTGATTATATACTTTGCAGCCAAAGATGGAGAAGCTCTATACAATCAGCAAAAACAAGACCTGGAGCTGACTGTGGCTCAGATCATGAGCTTCTTATCGCAAAATTTAGGCTTAAATTGAAGAACGTAGAGAAAACCACTAGACCACTCAGGTATGACCTAAATCATATCCCTTATGAATATACAGTGGAGGTGAGGAATAGATTTAAAGGATTAGATTTGGTAGACAGAGTGCGTGAAGAACTATGGATGGAGGTTCATAACATTGTACAGGAGGCAGCAACTAAAACCATCCCAAAGAAAAAGAAATGCAAGAAAGCAAAGTGGCTGACTGATTAGGCTTTACAAATAGCTGAGGAAAGAAGGGAAGCAAAAGGCAAGGGAGAAAGGGAAAGATATAACCAACTGAATGCAGATTTCCAGAGAATAGCAAGGAGAGATAACAAGGCCTTCTTAAATGAACAATGCAAAGAAATCGAGGAAAACAATAGAATGGGGAAGACTAGAGATCTCTTCAAGAAAATCGGAGATATCAAGGGAACGTTTTGTGCAAAGATGGGCATGATAAAGGACAAAAAAGGCAGGGACCTAACAGAAGCAGAAGAGATTAAGAAGAGGTGGCAAGGATACACAGAAGAACTATACAAGAAAGATCTTAATATCCCTGATAAATACGATGGTGTGGTCACTGACCTTGAGCCGGACATCCTAGAGAGTGAAGTCAAGTGGGCCTTAGGAAGCATTACTAACAACAAAGCTAGCGGAGAAGACAGTATCCCAGCTGAGCTATTTAAAATCCTAAAAGACGATGCTGTTAAAGTGCTGCACTCAATATGCCAACAAATTTGGAAAACTCAACAGTGGCCACAGGATTGGAAAAGGTCAGTTTACGTTCCAATTCCAAAGAAAGGCAATGCCAAAGAATGTTCAAACTACCGTACAATTGCACTCATTTCACATGCTAGCAAGGTTATGCTCAAAATCCTACAAGCTAGGCTTCAGCAGTATGTGAACCGAGAACTACCAGAAGTGCAAGCTGGGTTTCGAAGAGGCAGAGGAACTAGAGATCAGATTGCCAACATTCGCTGGATCATGGAAAAAGCAAGAGAGTTCCAGAAAAACATCTACTTCTGCTTCATTGACTACCCTAAAGCCTTTGATTGTGTGGATCACAACAAACTGTGGCAAAGTCTTAAAGAGATGGGAGTACCAGACCACCTTACCTGTCTCCTGAGAAACCTGTATGTGGGTCAAGAAGCAACAGTTAGAACCGGACATGGAACAACCGACTGGTTCAAAATTGGGAAAGGAGTACAACAAGGCTGTATATTATCACCCTGCTTATTTAACTTATATGCAGAGTACATCATGAGAAATGCCGAGCTGGATGAATCACAAGCCAGAGTTAAGATTGCCGGGAGAAATCGCAACAACCTCAGATATGCAGACGATACCACCCTAATGGCAGAAAGTGAAGAGGAACTAAAGAGCCTCTTGATGAAGGTGAAAGAGGAGAGTGCAAAAGCTGGCTTGAAACTCAACATTAAAAAAACCCAGATCATGGCATCTGGCCCCATCACTTCCTGGCAAATAGAAGGGGAAGAAATGGAAGCAGTGACAGATTTTATTTTCTTGGGCTCCAAGATCACCGCAGATGGTGACTGCAGCCATGAAATTAAAAGACACTTGCTCCTTGGGAGGAAAGCTATGGCAAACCTAGACAGCATATTAAAAAGCAGAGACATCAGCTTGCCGACAAAGGTCTGTATAGTTAAAGCTATGGTTTTTCCAGTAGTAATGTATGGCTGTGAGAGTTGGACCATAAGGAAGGTTGAGTGCCGAAGAATTTATGCTTTCGAGCTGTGGTGCTGGAGAAGACTCTTGAGAGTCCCTTGGACTGCAAGGAGGTCAAACCAGTCAATCCTAAAGGAAATCAACCCTGACTGCTCATTGGAAGGACAGATGCTGAAGCTGAAGCTCAAATACTTTGGCCACCTAATGCGAAGAGAGGACTCACTGGAAAAGACCCTGATGCTGGGAAAGACTGAAGGCAAAAGGAGAAGGGGACGGCAGAGGATGAGATGGTTAGATAGCATCACTGATGTAATGAACATGAATTTGAGTAAACTCCGAGAGACAGTGGAGGACAGGAAGGCCTGGCGTGCTATGGTCCATGAGGTCACAAAGAGTCAGACACGACTAAACGACTGAACAACAACAACAACAACTCCCTTAATACACATTTTTTACCATCCTTCATGGAACATTTCTCCATTACATACATACAATATGAACAGCACAGAAATTCACTGCCAAGGATTCCATTTAAAAAACAAGGGATGTGTGTGAGAGAGAAATTTATATCATGACAGTATTAGCCCCAAATTATGGTACCTGAGAATTTGCAAAGCCAAGACTCTAGTAAGTGTTGGAATTGGCTGTCCCAACGTCTAAGAAAGGAAATGGGTGTTGTTTTTTTCTCAAAGCCCCACTTGGATCATCTCCTACCATCTCTCCTGGCAAGAGGCACCAGGGTATTTTACATGCTGGATTGCAATGCTTACTCATCATAGGCAGTTTATACTTTTTAAGCAACCACCTTTTGCTAACCTTCACACTTAAGTAACGACTTGATCAGGGCACATCCACTGCATTTCCAGTGCTAAAAATAAATAAACGTTTGCTTTCCATATCCTTCATTTTTGATACTCTAACACAGTGCTTTCCAAACTGCCGCCGTTGGCGACACACCAATGGCGGCAGCGGTGGCACAGGGGCACACATGGCGGCGGGGGGGTGCATGGCGGCAACACGGGGGGCACATGGAGGTGGTGTGCATGGCGGCAGCGGCGGCCTCATGTTTTCCGCTAAAACGCGGACGTGCTGATGGCGCGCCGCTGCCATCGTTGCTGCCGTGTTCATACAAACTGCCACCACCGCGTGCGCCCCCGCGCCGCCACTGTGCATGCCCCCGCCGCCGCTTCCGGGTTGTGTTCCAACACACTAAACTGTGTGTTGCGACACACTAAAGTATCGCGACACACAGTTTGGAAAGCTATGTTCTAACAATACTGGGATTAACTTTCAGACATATGCATTATAATGGTGGAATTTTCCTGGTACAAATGGACCTTCAACTTAACCTCTTATCTCTAATTTGACCTCTTATCTCTACCTCTTCACTTCAGGTGTTATTTTAGCTCATGGTGAGAACTGGAAAGTGATGCGACGGTTTACAATATCCACATTACGGGACTATGGAATGGGCAGGAGGATTGTTGAGGACAAAATCACTGAAGAGTGCAGTGACTTGACAAAAAAAATTGAGACTTATGAAGGTGAGTTGGTGTTTCCTCCTAATGCTCTACCAGACCATCTTTCAGGACAAGCATAGAATATGAAATAACTTCTCTCCAAATGGGAGCTACGAGGGCACCAGACAGCATCAGATGAATAAGGAATGCTTTTTGAACACCTCCCTGTATAGAGGATCTAGAGAAATCCTTACAGAAAAATATGCCAAGAACTGTTATTTATAAGGAGTTGTTAGATTATACTAAATTAGCTATTGAGGAGTACAGAATTAGAAATTCTTTCCAATATGAGCATGAAAAGGTGTTATGAACTGGACTTATTGCTCCTCCATGCTTTGAGTCAGTGATATGCATGTTATCCAATTAACTGGAATAAGTTAATAAGTTAAAAACTTAAGCACTAAACCAACACCGTTCTTATTCACTTTTGAGTCTCCAAATGATCAAATCACTTTTTCTGTACCCTTTCATCTCGTTCCCATCCATCCATTCCTGTCCTGTAACATTCTTCCCACCACCACAGGATCACATTGAGAATGTACAATTTCCCCTTAAACTCATGACTCAACGTTCTATTATCTTCATTCCCTGGTGCATAATATGCAACTACTGTATTACCAATTTATAAATTCCTACTTTCATATGATCTCACATGTCAGACATGCCAGATTTTGAAAGAATGAGAAGCAAGTACAGCCGATAAATGTTATCAAAATTCTTCTTTGTATTTAGTGAAATTATTATGGCAGCTTCCACCTCAGTGCTATTTAAAACTATATTTATTCTCACACTATCAAATCCTTGTTTACCATGAGTAAGTATTAAATCATCAGGATGCATTAAACTTGCTAATACCTTTCTGGAGTCAGCAATATTTCCAGATGCTATTTGGAAATACATTGGCCATGATCATCATCTGGTTTAGGAATTACAGCAGTGTAAACTTCATTAAGAAAAGGTGACAAAATAGTAAGTGCAAAATCTTCTGAGAAAAAATATCAAAGTTTAGGAATCAAAATTCCTGTATATTCTTTATAAGTCTAGGGTCTATTAGCTCTGTGGACAATTTCAGCTTATCTTCAAGGTCAGGCACTCTCTGTTCTACATTACGTGACTCTCTGTTAACTCACTCCTGCAACCATGGGTGGGAAGTTAGGTCCTTAAAATATCTTATTGGGACAATTTGAAACTTTGCAAGGAATGCACTCATTTTGAATAACAGCAGAAACAAATTGTAGAATAAAAGTGAGGAGGCTTCTTCTTTGATGTGGATAGCTGGGAAACCACTCTGCTCTTCTCAGATCAATAGCTCAAGATGAACATCTTAGTGGGCCCCTGGCTTTGGCTCATAAGGTTCATATCAGTTTGTATAAGAGAACTTGCTTAGGCTGGTACCCTCTGGAACATGGAGTCAGTGGATTTCGGGAGGGTTTGTAGAGTTGAGCTGACAGAGACTCACACACAGCTCACTAAGCTTCCTTTCATAAGTGCTTTCTCCCTTTTACGTGGAGCTTTTCTTCATACTATTTCAAGCAGGAAAGTCATTAAGCATCTTTGTAAAGGCATCCACACTGTGCTCTTATTTAAAGTATCTTAAAGTTGGCTATAACTGTTTGAGCAGTAAGTAAACAATGCTTCAATACCAGGCTGACCCCAGATCCAGGCATTTTTCCTTCAGCACTATCCCCACTTTCCAAAGTTGGAGATTCACTATAGAGGGGGGAATGGTGTCCTCTGAAGCCTTAGATCTATCTGTTAATCTAAAAGCTTTTATGTGACTCAGTTTAATCTTCATGCTGCCAGCAGCATGGTCTATCCTTAGCTGTTCTTCCACTTACCCCATTGCAGACCAGGACTAGAATGTTGCTGCTTCTTTTTGCCTGTCATCAGAAATGTAACTGCTCCTGCCACAAAAGGATGTACAGGCAGTCCTTGCTTAACAACCACAATTGGGACCGGAATTTTGGTTTCTAAGCGAAAAGCGATTGCAAAGCAATCATTAAGCAAATCCAACCTGATTTTACAACCTTTTTTGCGGTGGTCATTAGGCGGATCATGCAGTTCCCCATTGATTTTGCTTGCTGGAAGCCAGCTGGGAAGGTTGAAAATGGCAATCACATGACTGTGGGATGCTGCAATGGTCATAAGTGCAAGGACTGGTCGTAAGTCAGTTTTCCCAGCACCGTCATAAGTCCAAACTGTCACTAAACAAATGGTCATTAAACGAGGACTACCTGTATGATAACTCTAGTATAATATTAATGTGTAACTACTCCTGGCTCAAAAGGATGGGTTTTAGAGTTATTTTCTGTGTTACTGTCAATAAGTGTTAGTTCATAAATCTGCAGTTTCCTGCTATCTTCTATGCAGATTACAAAATAGTTTCTATGATGAATGCTATGTATAAGTAAGCTTATCTTAAATCTTAAGGTAATGAAGAGCAGGTTTAATCCTGGCATTCTTTCACAATTCTGTTTTAATTTATTGCTCATGTCCAGGAAGGCCATTTGACCCGATGACAATTCTGAACGCTGCTTCTGCGAATATCATAGTTTCTTTTTTACTTGGCAAGCGATTTGAATATGAAGATGCCACACTTCTAAGACTACTGAAGTTAAGCGAAGAAAATATCCGCCTTGCAGGAACCACTGCTGTGTTGGTAATCTAACCTTCCAACTGAAGAAAAAGTTCATGTCATATTGGTAGTGCAGTGCACCCCAAGAGCGCGAGCCGCATGCCAGAGTGAGCTCCTGGCAATTTGTACCAGCTCCTGCCAACATAGCAGTTCAAAAGCGTGCAAATGCAATTAGATAAATAGGTACCACTTTGGTGGGAAAAATCACAGGGACATGAAAGGAGCCTCCTCGGGCATCCCCCGGGCAACGGTGATGTCACCGGCAAATCCTTTTACTACAGAAGCGCATTGGTGCTTCTGACACGGAAAAAAAAGTGCGGTGCATAATGCATGCTTTGTTTAGTGCAAAACAAAGAATATTGCTTGTGAGTTGGAAAGAACCAAAAGATAGCTTTAGCCTATAATGGTTTCTATTAAAAATGCCATTTCAATCTTTTTTCTTTCTACTCCATAACTCTAAATATACTAAACAACTATAGGACTAGAATTTGCATTCCATTTCTTGGATTGATCTTCCCTGTCAGAGTCAGCAGTACTGGGGCGGCCCAATATCCAAGAAGCCTTAGAGCAATACGTTCTTCCAGTCCTGATAGGAGTAAAACAGACTCACACGAAATGAGGTTTAGGTAAAAAGTCTACTTACAATTATACATACACAGTCTTCATACACAGCAGTCCAAGTAATACAGATACGTTGTCCAATGGCACATCAAATGAAAGAGAGAATACAGCACCTTTACACATAGCAGTTTCTATACCCTTTCATCTAGATACACTGAGTACATTTCCAGTCTGTTCTATCTGTAAATTCCAGGTTTTATTCACAAACCTTAACATTCCCCATTTCTTGTTTGGGAACCAACAGGATGTCAGTAGGAGATGCTCATTCATTCCTCTTTTGGAAAATGTCTGTCATCCCTACAGTGGGTGAAGGTATAATTCATGAGATTTGGATCTTAATGAATTAGAAATATTGACTAACCATAGCTCCAGCATTTATGTATTTTGATGATGATGATAATGATGATGATGATGATCATTTTGTAGACTATGGAACAAACCTATTTTGATAAAAATGATTTGATATGTCTACCTGAGAATATATTCAAAGTATTCAGCTCTCTTAATATACTGTTTATTTTATCTTTCTATACTGTTTCAGGTGTATAATGTGTTTCCCAAGCTGGGATTCCTTCTGGGTGCTCGTAAGACAATAATGGATAACCGAAAGGAGCTCCATGATTTCATACAGGCCACTTTCATAGAACATCTCAAAGATTTTGATGAAAATAACCAGAGGAGTTTTATTGATGCATTTCTTGTGCAGCAGAAAAAGGTAATAAAGTGTTTTAAACATGCGAGGAATTACAGGTGATTTTTTTTCACATGTTTTAAAATGTATTCTGGCTGGTTCCAGAATACATGCAGCTGGTGAAATCCTTGCTTTAGAAATGTCCAGGAAAACAGATATCCAGGAGTGAGTGAGTGAGTGAGTGAGTGAGTGAGTGAGTGAGTATGTGAGTTTAGTTTGCTATTTGTGAATTTGTGTAATCTCCTCAATCTCAGATTCAAGTGGAATATAAACTAGAAGACAAAAATAAATTAATAAAACATTAATAACCTCCACCAGCATGGCCACCAATGAACAGCTGATGCTGATTAAAAGCACAGTGAAAAATGATTGTGCTTAAGGCTGTATGAAATGCCATTAGGGAGGGGCTGCAAGAACTTCCGGGCTATGAAGCATCACATTATTTGGCAACTCCACATCCTCCTGACCCCCTGTGGAGAGGTGGCTCTTAACAGGCCTTCTTGCAGCACCCTTACTGGGGCCAACAGATTCAAACTTGGTGTGGTGTCTTTATTCCTTTGATTCAGAACCTGATTCTATTAAAGCAATGGCTGCAATGATTGTGGACATGTAGCTGGGGTTTTTTTTCCCTGTGAAAGCCATCATCAGTATAGTGCCACTTCTACTGTCTCTTCTGGAGGGGTAATTCCAATGGGGAGACCCTTAGGAGGGCCCTTGGGAGGGCAACCCTTTTGCCTTTATGTACAAACATTGGGAGATTATTAATTGTGGTTTAGCCTTATGATCTGTGTTGGGAAATCTGGTGGACATGATTACTATTGATCTAGAAATTGATCACTGCAGAAGAGGAAAGCCATTGGTTCCTCTCCCTTTCTTACAAATTGCAATCTAACTAAGAAAATCAAGGAAACAGTGAAGGTGGGCTCTGAAACCTGAAGGTCTTTCTTTTTCATGCCAGCTAAAATACAATCACTCATCATGAACGAAAGCACTGACTTGGCATCATCATCATTTTTTATTTTATTAATTTTTTTTATTTATTTTTTTATTTTTATGAATGGAAGAATGATGGGGAAGGGCTAACATAGAATCAGGCCTGTCTATTAAATCATCTTTAAGAGATGCAGAAAGCTCCAATAGTTGCTGCTTTTCTATTTCTGTTTGCAAATCCTATTCGAGAGCCTCAAATTTATTGGAGGTGGGAATTGGGGAGAGTTTACTTACTGTCTCTTTTTGTAGAAAAAGTTCATCAATTTTCGGTTGTTTGGCTGTCTTGGAAGAGTGCTGTGAGCTCGGACTGGCTCCATTATGCTTTTTCCTCTTCCCCATTCTCTAAATAAGAACACTTTTCTCTTGTCTTTCTCCTTCCTTCTCACTAAGTTATGTCTTTTCTCTGAGGAAGTCACTGTTGTGTAGGAGATGCCACCTGATTACTTTAATAAGTCTTGACCAGCTCTAAACCAGAGGCAGGAACATAAATCAGGAGCTCGCAAAGAAACGTCCTCTCCCGTTAGGCAGCCATCTTGTCTCACTGACTTGGCATGTATTGGGAAGACCTGGCAGAGAGAGGTGGGGGAAGTCAATCACAGTTTTTCTCCAAACTCATTCCTGGTTCTTCCATTGTCACCATTCACTGGCCCATGCACTTTCATACATGCTCACAGCAATCTGGATGACCTCAGTTCATGTATTCTGACATACAAGTACACTTTCTGCCCTTCCTGTGGTAATTAACCCTAATGTTAATATCCCTGCATACATTGATGAATGCCAGTCCACAAGATCAAGCTACCTTCATTCAGATCTATTTGCTCCTTCTGTTTTCTCTTAAATTCCCAAACAGGAAACATATTAATATTTCTTCATTTCATTTCATTCAATAATCCATGTTCCTTACCGTATGTTCCTCATATATCACAAGTCACAGCCATGGCCATCAATAGATGGGCCCATGAACCCCTAACATCCATCAGGGCTTTGGTTAATCAAGACTTTCACATACTGCTCTGTAGTAGGTTACCAGCATTGCAGGTGGGTGTGAGCAGAACAAGACTTGGGATGGTTGCTGCCAGGTGGGGGAGGAGCGAGGGGATGCCCAGGAGGCTTGGGGAGGGTGCTCGGCATGCGAGTGACAGGGGAAGTGTGGCTTGGGGAGGGTGTGTAGGGGTGTGCGAGGGTGCAAGGTAGGCATGGGGAGGCTTGGGGAGGGCGCGTGGATGTGCACGAGTAGCGGGGGAGTCACAGCAAAGCTCAGGGAGGATGTGCGGGGGAGCATGAGGGTGCAAGGGAGGTGTGACAAGGCTCAGAGAGGGTGCACAGGGGAGCACAAGGGTACACGAGGGTGCAAGGGAGGGACAGCGAAGCTCAGGGAGGGTGTGTGGGGTTGCACAAGTGACCGTTGTGGCACGAGCGCAGAGGGCCTGGGGGAGGGTGCGTGGGTGAGGGAGACTTACCCCAGTGACTTGCAACCTTCCCTGCCGGCTTCCCAATGACTTTCTGGGGAAGCCGGCAGGGAATGTCGCAAATGACTATCATGTGATCGCAGGCCACTGCAACCATTGCAAGACAATTGACAAGCACCCATATTATGATCACGTGACCGTAGGGGTGCTGGGATGGCCAGGATTCCAAGGACCAGTCATAACCACCATTTGTTCAGCACCATCAGAACTTCAGGCGGTCGCTGAATGAATGGTCGTAAGTCGAGGACTACCTGTAGGAGGTATATGCATGACACATTCAGGATGCTTATATTTTGTTTTAGTTTGTTTAATAAGGCTTTATATAAGCATAAACCTAGAGTCTAAATTTTATCATGATCATAATCACCATAAATATATTGTTTGATGGCCATAGATAATATTCCTAAGGTCTACCACAAATAAGCAACACACTGTCCCAGTTCTTTTGAACTACAACTCTCACAATCTCTTGACATTGGGTAGATGATGTCCCAAAATTTAGAGCCATTATATCACCCGTTCATGTATTTAGACTATAGGAGTACATTGAATTTCCTTGATACCTTTTTCTTTATACTCTTCAGGAGAGTAAGAAGTCAACAGATAGATATTTCCATAATGATAACCTGAAAGCTCTTGTGGATAACTTATTTGCTGCTGGCGTGGAAACAACCTCAAATACTATACGCTGGGCCATATACCTAATGATGAAGTATCCAGAAATTCAGAGTAAGCAGTTTTCATTTGATTGGATTTCAATATATAATATAAAAGTAACTGAAAAATAACAAGGGGGTGGGGTAATAGGAAGAATAAGTTGCCCTTCCTATTTATATTTAAAGGAATTAATGTGATGTGAGAGTGAGTATAAGATGCCTCCATATGAAGGCATGAAGACATTTCTGAAAGTTGCATCAGCCACAGAACATGTATTATGCACCCATCACCTCCCTTTACTGCTGCTTAGAGAAGTTGCAGATTGCACCCCAATATGAGCTAAGACTGAAAAGGCTTTTCTGTTATGAATAATGTATTACAATTATAATCAGACCTTGATTCATTTCTTCTGCTTCAATAATCATTTCATAGTTTCTGTAACTTAAAATGTAAATAAATCATCAGTCATTAATCCACCTTTTTTCTGCATGGAAATAGTCATAAAATAAGACATAGAGCAAAAAAAGGACAAAAGTGAAGAAAGAAAAAAATACAAGCACAGATCACAAATTATTATCACCAGATCTGTACTATAAATGTATTTCGGAGTTTCGGCAGAAACTTCCATTTAAAACAAAATTCAAACTATGGAATCAACTATTAAACAAAAATCAAACTATGGAATCAACCAGTTTGGTCTAGCGGTTAAGGCAACAGGCTAGAAACCAGGAGTCTGTGAGTTCTAGTCCCGCCTTAGGCATGAAAGCCGGCTGGGTGACCTTGGGCCAGTCACTCTCTCTCAGCCCAACTCCCCTCACAGGGTTGTTGTTGTGGGGAAAATAGGAGGAGGAAGGAGTATTAGGTACGTTCGCCGCCTTGAGTTATTTAGAAAAATAATAAAGGCGGGATAAAAAAATAAATATCTCTGGAGAGCCAGTTTGGTTCAGTGGTTAAGGCAACGGGATAGAAACCAGGAGACTGAGAGTTCTAGTTTCACCTTAGCCATGAAAGCTGGCTGGGTGACCTTGGGCCAGTCACTCTCTCTCAGCCCAACTCACCTCACAGGGTGGTGGTTGTGGGGAAAATAGGAGGAGGAAGGAGTATTAGGTATGTTCGCTGCCTTGAGTTATTTATAAAAATAATAAAGGTGGGATAGAAAATAAATAAATAAATAATAAATAAATACACAATGTTGTTTTGTTCTCTCAGGTAAAGTCCAAAAAGAAATTGCAAAAGAGATTGGGGTTCGTCAGCCAAGGATGGAAGACCGAGCTAAAATGCCTTACACCGATGCAGTAGTTCATGAAGTTCAAAGGTTTGCTGATATTGTTCCAACAAATTTGCCACATGCAACCACCATGGACATAACTTTCAAAGGCTTCTTCATTCCCAAGGTGATCAGTCTGAAGTAACTGCATTGTTCAGGTTCCAATCTTTCTTAGTACAGTATAAACAATTTTCAGTAAGTAAAATGCAGTTTTAAGAGCTGTCGAACACTGGATGCAGCTGATAATCTATTTGCCTGTTTTTCCCTTAAAGGTTTTTGAACTTGTGTATTTCTCCATGCCTAGTATTTATATCTCATTATTGTAAAAATTGTATATTTGCAATATTACCTTTAAAATTTCATTATAATAATTTCTATAGCAATGTGTTAAATGGAAAATACTCTTCTTTATAAAATTTCAATATTTAGGGTATGTACATTGCTCCATTGCTGACATCTGTGCTCCATGATGAATCTCAGTGGGAGAAACCTCATGAATTCTATCCTGAGCATTTTCTTGATTCCGAGGGAAAATTTGTGGAAAAAGATGCGTTCCTGCCATTTTCTGCAGGTAACATCACTCTGTATATGTCTGCATGAATATGCATGCATGTAACTAATGTTGGTTCAGTGAGAAGCTATCCTTGAGAGAGTTTCAGTGTAGCAGGATAGTTATGAAGGTTCATTATTTCTTTAAGATTATAATTATTCATTTGGAGCAATATGACATTGGGAAACCATGTGAACAAGTTTAGAAAACCAAGAAACCCACCATTTTCCCCCCATGCATACTTTCTTCCAGGTCGGAGAGCGTGTGCAGGTGAGAGCCTTGCCAAAATGGAGCTCTTCCTCTTCTTTACCAACCTCCTGCAGAGATTTACCTTCCAGCCACCCCCAGGAACATCTAAAGATGATCTGGACCTGACCCCTGCTATTGGACTTACGACCACTCCCATGCCGTACAAGACCTGTGCTGTGTTACGTTGATGCAACTGAAAAAAATTATAATAAGATGTTTTCTCAGCCTTTGAAATGGCTTTTGCAGAGAGGAAAAAATCTGACCACATAATTCCATATTGTCTAGGTTAGGACAATTTATGTTGTTTTAAAGCTGAATTGTAATGATCTATAGACACATACAGTATAGAGTCTGATGGGGCAGAATAGCAGGGAATTCAAAGTGTTAACTGGTTTATATTATTGCTGGATTTGGGTTTTCCTTCTGTATGTTCTCTTTACTTTTCTCTGTTCCTAAACAGGTTGGTTGGCAAGATTGGGAGGGTGAAACTCTGGCTTTGGAAAGGCTGCAATGGTGTAATTAATGTAGAAATTAAGCTATCAATGGGTAAAACTACAGTACTGTAAGTCTTTTAATAGGAGGGATTGGATAGTTAGTTCACCATTACAATTAGCTCTAATTTGCGTGGTAACATTTTGGTGTAGCAAAATTATCAATCTGAGAAGGAAGCAGTCAATGGATGCTGTGGCTAATTTCCCCCAAACTCTCTCACAAGGAATAGATTCAAAGACTGTCCTTAAATCAATAAAGCCAATAGAAAGGGTGCCTTTAAAAGGGCTGGAGTCCTTCTCTGTTAAATGGACTGCACATTGATCCAGTGTAGAATATCCTGATTTAAATCCTGCCAGGATGTTCTCTAGGAACATCCAATCTAAATCATCATCATCAACATCATCATCATCATCATCATCATCATCATCTAGCATTCCTAATGCAGATGATGTGGCCATCATATCTACAACTCATTCATTCAAACTGACACGAAGGGATCTTTGGCACTGTTCAGTTTACCCAGTAATCTTTCATACAACAGTCCTTTTCAGTTAAAGAGTTTATTAACATACGTAGATTCAAAGAATATGCAAGAATCAAAGAACATGCAAGATTCAAAGGGTTTGGGAGGCAGTAATATGGCAAAAATGGAATGATTTGAGTTGGTGAATTTAATAAGGCTGTGCATTCTGTGAAAACAGTTACCAATAGGTGCTCCCACTTAGCATGAGGACAACACCACCCTATTATTTGTTAAAGCAGTCTGATCTATTACCAGGCCTCTGTCTAAGCTTGAAAAAAAGATGCTGCTCCCTTAAGAGTTGCATTAACTTTAATGTGGAAATGCATTGCCTTTTCATAAACAGACCAAGGTTATGACTAAATATATCATAAAATGTTCAGATGTGTATAACATCAAATACAAGGTTTGATTCCCCAAATTAAGTAACTACATTTTCCAACCATTATATACATTTTTAAAAATCCACCAAGACCACTCATTTATAACTCAGGTTTAGCTAAAAGACAGTAAGGGGTATGGATAAGTCTGACAAATTGACAAGGTAAGAATCTGGCATTCATCCTTTTCAGCAGAGTTATTGATGGTAAGTTACCCTCCAGAACATTTCCCTGAGCTGGAAACCCCTTGCTGTGTAACATCTTGGCTAGATTTGTTGCAATGAGACGGTTATACCCTTTCCTACGATGCTTGGGCACTGTATAGCCATGGATCATAGTAGCAAATTGGTCTGTCAGACCCCAGGAGATGGGGCATCCATGTTCATCCAAGAGACATATGCTGGGGAAACAGCAAATGAGGTTGATGAGGTACTTCTGGCATTGGTCGCTGCCTCCTCGGGACCATGTCTTATTCAGCAGAGTTGCATGAGATACATCAAGGGAAGTCAGTTTTGGTGCAGGAACTAGCCTAAGAGAGATTTCTCTGCTTAACATTTACTGCAAGAAATGTAGGATAAATGAATATAGGAACACAAGGGGAGGTTCAATACTTTTATGTTTGCAAAGTAGTACCCCAAAAGTAGGACTTTTAAGACATAATTTGCTCAATGGGGAAATAAGGAAGGAAAAAAAGTTTCATTTCTGGAGCCTCCTTCCACCCTCCCCAAACAGATAAATACAACTTTCAGAGCAACTTTATTAAACTTAAAAATTCTCCTGGGAATTTCAGAAGTTACTAGAGTAATAGGGGCAGGAAGCATCGGACTGCTGGTAATGCTTGACTAAACTGAAACTTTTATATCCACTCTCATAAATTAAAATTTTGCTTTGACATTTACCGAAGAGCAGCATTGCTATAGAAAATTGTAATAATATGGTTAGACATACGGAAGTTGAATATCTGGAAGTGCATCTGGGTCTGGGTGGATTACCATTTTGAAAGAAGACAGCTTCACATTTACATGCTTGGAACCAGCAACAATCTTGGAAGTTTTGTATAATCCTTCCTGTAAACCTATGTTCAGGGGAAAAAATCGTATTTTAAGTATAATGTATAAAGAAAACACCATCTTTAAATCTAACCATAACTATTAATGACCTATAAAACTACAAATGTCACAATCTTCCTTAAAATACTTTGACATTTTTGGAAACTATTTTGAAGTGAAAAAACCAATACAATTAAATTTTTCTAGGTGACATTATGAAACCAAATCTACCTACAGTCAAATAGGTATACCTTGCTGGATTATTCAAATAATAAACTCATTCTTATTTGCTAGAAACACCTTAGGGGCACCTAACACATGACTGAAAGAAGTCCAGCAAAATGGTCACTCATAAGAACATTTGATTAATTATGTGTCATCAAGTCAGTGTCAACTCTTAGTGACTGCACAGACAGATTCTGTCCATGACAATCTGTCCCTAATCTAGTGCTTCAGGTCTTCCAACAATGCACCCATCACCACTGTAATCAAGTCCATTCACTTTGCTGCTGGTTATCCTCTTTTTCTCTTTTCTTCCACCTTTTCCAGCATTATAGACTTCTTCGGAGAGGTAGGTCTTTGCATAATATGTTTAAAACATGATAATTTGAGTCTGGTAATTTGTCCCTCAAGTGATAGCTCTGGGTTGATTTGTTTAATAATCTGTTTGTATTTTGCTTGGTTGTCCATGATATTCTCAGAAATCTTCTCCAGCATCAAAGCTCAAAAGTGTAGGCACTCCAAGTCGGACTGGCAGCTCGACAGGTCAAAGTATTCCAGACTGCGGGATACCTGGCTTGCTTCCCCCTATTTGCAGTGATCTATTGACAAGATAAGATCACTGGAATGTTTTCCCGGAGAGGGGAGAATCGGAAGATTAATCACAAGGTTGTTGGAACTGTTTCCCTCCGCTTTTTCTGTTGTTTCCACTGCGGAGAAAATGAGAGGCTTGAATAGTGAGACGACTCGAATTACAGCATTGCTCTCATGGGGGAAAGTAAGTTAGAGCTAAAGACGACTTTTAGATTATCACTTTTTTTTAGTTTTGAAGAATTAATTGTTTATCATCTATGATCTATCTCTGGACTATGTATATAAATGTTGGCAAATTTTGTGTTTTCTTTGCTATAATAATAATCATGGTGGAAAACATGATGGATTTTATAATGGAAGTATAATGAAACATTTGCATTTTTTCTTTTTACCTTTCTAACTTTTTAGTGTGGCCTTTGCTCTACTTGGAAGTACAAGAAACTCCATTTTTTATATATATATATTTCTTAAATATATTTTATTGGACTAAATACTGATGAATTTTTTTCATTTTTTTTATATTGATCAATATTTATCCTTTCTTTTTATCCTTTTCTTTTTCTTATAAACTGTTTGAAATATTATCTCTTCCTTTAATTTTGGGATTATTGGAACTTTTCATCTTTTTATTTTTTATTGAGCTTCTTCCCTGGGAAAGCAATTTGTTTTGTCTACGACTGGCTACACAGCCTGAAGGAGGGGGTGGTGGATGAGAAATGGCTTTTTTAACAGTACTTCGAGATTTAAAAAAAGAATTCAATGAAACTCTTTCAGAAATTAAAAAATCAATAGAATTTATATTAATAGATTTGGAGGCTCAGGTTCAGATTCAAAAGATACAAAAGATAGATTTAGATATGGAAAAAAATTTTTGAGGCATCAGAGAAACAGGAAGAAAGGATTTCAAATACTTGGTAAAGAAGAAGATTTTGAAATACTACAGGAAGGGGTTGTTTAAACAAGTTATATATTACAATCTGGGTTTAAACACATTGTTGCAGTTGAGACAGGAAGATTTTAATGTGCAAATTGATAACCATTGTGAAATATTGGGAAAGGCTAAGAAAAACATTTTGTCATCCTATATGAGCTATAGTACAAAACAAGTTGAATACTGTGACTTTGGCATAACTTAAACAGGAAAACGATATGTGGGATACAAGGTTAATGAAAATATGGATTTGGATTGGATATGGAATGATATGAGAAACTGTAGAAACACATAAAAATGTATATTTTAATGTAAGATATAAGATTACAAACATAAATAGAAGTTGATATTATAGACCAATTTTTTTATAAGTTGTCATATTTCTATAATTATATGTATGAATATGTATGTATGAATATTATAAGAATTGGCATATTATGTGTTAGGTTATGTGTTAGGTTAGGTTATGTATTTAGTTTAAATGGATATTATCCCAAGGAGTGGAAATTACAGATGGATTTTTTTTTAATGAAGATATATATATATAACATATAACATATAACATATAACATATAACATATAACATATAACATATAACATATAACATATAACATATAACATATAACATATAACATATAACATATAACATATAACATATAACATATATATATATATATAAGAAGATAATGGGATGATGAGGTGGAATTAGAATTATGTTATGATAGGATGACATATTTTTACAATATTATGTATGAATATGTATGTATGAATACTATAAGAATTGGTATATTATGTATTATGTTATATAATATGTTAGGTTATGTATTAGTGGATATGTAGTTATAATATGAATAGAATATATTGTATTTTATTAGAATTAGAAGTAAATAAGGCTTTTATTTGTTATATTAATTGGATTTTATTGAAGATATAAAAAATGGAAAGAGCGAATAAAAAATATCAAACTGATGCAGCAATGAATATTTAACTATTACTTCAAGGAGTGGAAGTTAAAGATGGACTATTGGAAGATAACAAGAAAGGTGAAACTTATATGAAGATCAGAAGATTGGATTATAGAAATTAAAGAGTATATGACAAAGAAAAGTTCCTGTGTATTATATGAAGGACTAACATTTAAAGTTAATTATTGTATTTAAAGTTCAAAGATAGTTTGGAGGACATCTATTTTCTATGTTTCCTTTGTTTATTATTTTTTGACTTCACTTTTTCTTTACTTTTTTCTTACTTTGTATTTCTATTTCTTTTTTCTGTTTCAACTTTTAATATGTATTTTAAAACGCAATAAAATTTATGAAAAAAAAAAGCTCAAAAGTGTCAATACTCTTTGTAACCTGCTTCTTCAAACTCCAACTTTTGCTTCCATAGAGTGCCACACAGAAAACAATTGCTTGTGTGATTCTGATCTTCATACTTATAGACATGTTCTAGCATCTGAATGTCTTTTCCAAGGCATTCATCCCTGCTCTACCAAGTGCTAGTCTGTGGCATATCCCTTGACTGCTGGTTCTTTTACTGTTGACAGTTAATCCTAAAAGGCAGAAGCTGTCCACCATTTCAATATCTTCATTATCAATTCTAAGGCTGGTTGCTGTACCTGTGGTCATGCGTTTGGTCTTCTTGATATTTATTCTTAGCTTGAAGATCATTTGCATTTTCAGCTTTCAGAGTAGTATCATCAACATAGTGCAAGTTATTGATCTCTCTTTCTTTTTCTTTCTTTCTTTCTTTATTTATTTATTTATTTATTTATTTATTATTTATTTTCTATCCCACATTTATTATTTTTATAAATAACTCAAGGCAGCTAACATACCTAATACTCCTTCCTCCTCCTATTTTCCCCACAATAACAACCCTGTGAGGTGAGTTGGGCCGAGAGAGAGCGACTGCCCCAAGGTCACCCAGCTGGGTTTCATGCCTAAGACAGGACTAGAACTCACAGACTCCCGGTTTCTAGCCCATTGCCTTAACCACTAAACCAAACTGGCTCTCCAGAGATATTCTTCCTCCAATTTTAAAACCACACTCATCTTCTTCCAATCTAGCCTCCCTCATTATGTATTATGTATATACTGTAGGTTAAATAAATAAGGGGAGAGTATACAGCCCTATCTCACTCCTTTGCCAACCTGGAGCCAGTCTGTTTCACCATGTTCTGACCATACTGTGGCTTCCTAATCTGTGTATAGGTTTTGCATGATGACAGTTAGATGTTCTGGGATTCCCTTTTTTCTCAGCACATTCCACAGCCTGACATGATCAACACAATCAAAGGCCTTTGTATAATCAATGAAGCACATACTGACTTATTTTTTACATTCTTTGATTCAACACGCATCAGCAATAATGTCTGTTCCTTGGCCTTTTCTAAAGCCAGCTTGAACTTCTGACATCTCCTTTTCCACATAGGGCTCTAATCTATGTTGGATGATCCTAAGCATTATTTTGCTAGCATGTGACATAAAAGATATTGCATGACAGTTTGCACACTCTGTTAAGTCTCTTTTCTTTAGTATTGGTATGTAGACTGACCTCTTCCAATCTGTTGGCCACCTCCAGCATCTTCCTATATCACTGCTGCCCTATATAGGTACCTGTTTACTTTAGGTGATTGAAGTTCTGTCAATTTACATCTATTTCAAATAATTGCATTATCTCCGGGATATTTGTCCTGGAGATGGACTCTCCAGCTAAATAAGGAAACTGCTGTGGAAAACCATCCAGTTGGGTTCCTTCCCATCCATTTTTTTCTATCACATGCCCCTATCCGCTACCAGTAACTTCCAGATTTGCAAAAGACAAATGGATGTACAAAAGAGAACATAAGGTAATCAGATCTTAAAGGAAGTACTCTGAATTCTTTAAAATTCAGATGGAAGCAAGAATAGCCTGAGTTTTGAGGGTGCATGGCATTGTCCAAGGAGTTGGACAAGAAGGGGAAGTTCAAATCAAAGAAATCCCTGAACTGCAGCTGCCAACTCTGAAAGCAAAGCTAAAGGCTCATACAGTGATATTCATTGAAAGGAACAAAATACTTCAACCAATTGAACAGGTACTTATGGGGAGGGGGGACTTGCTGGATGGCTGACCTTACCACTTGAGCTTCACCATTCTGAAATGCTTTGCTAGAAGGATGCTAGTTCAACCAGTCCAAAACACAAAGTGCCTTTTATGTCAATGTGGTACATAAATAAGAACAGAAAGGTGCTTAAGCTTGTTCTTTACACAGGGAATTGTGTCAGAGAAAAGGACTGAATTCCAGAAAGGGTCAGAGGGACACTCCTGACTCTCCTTTTTACTATTTGTTTCCAAAGTTGAGCATCAAATAAAGATAGAAGCAATAGTCACTGAAAGCAAAGATGAGAAATTGTCAGGGGACAGGCGAAGAAACAATGCTGAGCCGAAATTCAGCTCTAGTATCTTTATTGTTTCTACCTTACACAGAATCTTGCCAGAGTAAAGGTTCCTAAACTGAGCTAAGGGGAAAAGTACCCTTGGGAATCTAGGGCGGAGCCAGCCGAACTTTCTTCCTCGCCTCCCCCCCCCCCCGCACTCTCCAAGCTTTGCAGGCTGTGTGAACTCTTGTCAGCCTGGAATGCGCTCTCTCCCCCCTCAGCTCCCAGCTCCATCACATCACCCTCCTCCTCAGGGGCACATTCCAGAACAGAAATCTACTGTATTAATACAAAAAGAAATCTGTTGATAAAAATAAGCACAAACTTATTGTTCAGTTTTGTTTTATCATGTTTACTATTGCTTAAAAGTAATAAATCACACCAAGTTTGAGGGTTACCTTGTGTACATGCATTGTGTCATCCCCGGAAGAACCTGTGACATAGGCTACTAACCATTAAATACTTCTGGGAGTTGGGATACATAATAATTTCAGAGGGATGATTATATAGAGCAGTAGTACTCATTACACTCCTTCTGTTTCACAACAAGGTTTCTTCAAGCCCTATGGGCCTCATCCTCTCTTTGCTTTCAGTGCCACTGGATGTTAGTTTATCCATAGTGCCAGAATTTGAGAGGAAGCAGCATGTATTTCCCTCCTTGACCTTTGGTGGGGAGAGGCAGCCAGAAGGATCTGTCAGTAACTGAAAAGGACAATCATGGGGGCACACTGGATAAGGTACTTTCTGCTTCTCCATCTTCTGGGGCTAGCTATGGAGCAGTAATGAAGTACCAGAACTGCTCTATCAAATCTCAGCCACTTTATCTCATTATAGCTCTGGTTGAGTTGAAAGAACAACAAGGCTCAGAGAGCACCAAGGACTCCACAGTTTAACCCTGAGCTACAAATATTCTCATTGATTGGTATATCTTTCCTGTGTGCCTTAGAAATTTAAAATTGTCTCAACAAGATTTTAATGATGGCAGTGGAAGACAAGGATAAAAAAGGAAAAGACCGCCCCCCCAAGGAAAAGGAAGCATGCTATTGTCCCTCACAAGCCTTCTTCCTGTTTAGAAGTCAAAAATATGAGTTCAAAGTTATATGAGAGAATTTAGAGGAAAAAATGGTGCTGTTAAGGAGCTCCAATCCACCGAGACCACGCTGCTTGCTGGACAAGGTTCATATGGGGAACAATATGGCTCTTCCACCTGGAGAGTCAAAATGAAAAGTTGGCTTCTGCCTACTTGCTCCAGTTACCTAGTCAGACCAACTTTTTGGGAAGCTCAGGAGAAACATCCCATCACAATAGACTGATGAAAAGGCAGCATCCTATAAGAGTCTGGTTTACTTGTACCATCATTTTTTTCATCTTTTATCTGAAGCAGCTTTCCCCACTTGGAAAACTCCAGATAGTTTGTACCATAACCAATAGTCAGGGATAATGGATGGTATAATTAAGCATATTGGTGGGGGTGAGGGCTTTGGCTGGAGAAAGAATTTGACATCATCTATGATTTATGACTCACTGCTGAAATTCTCAACTAGTACCATCAGATCTTTTTAGTCTCTCACTTTAAAATCTTCTTTAAAAATTCAGGATAACCAATAATGTGTTCTTTTTCATAGCAAAGAATAGGCTTTACCTTGTATCTGGAAGACTTGATCCCAGTTTATAGTTTCGGGGTTCTCCACCAATGCCTGGTATGCTTGCAGATTTTTGTAGAAAACAGCATAGGCATTAGTAAAATAGTCTAGGGCATCACTTGTGGCCTATGTGTGAAAAAAAGCAACATCTTAATTCAGTCATAGTATTATGTGCACAGATATGCACCTAGTTTGTTGCTACAGTTAAGGTTCACAAAAGTGAAATGAGGAGGTCTGTAGATCAGGCCCACTGATTAGCTGCAGTGGGAGAACCTACAGGCAATTGCAGCTAGGATACCAGTTGGGAATTTTCCTGGGCTCAGGGATCAAGAGTCCTCAGAAGGCGACTTTCAACCTGGAAAAAGGTTAAGAAAGCCACTGAAACCCTTTCTCTGAGTTGCCTGGGCTGCATTCACATGATATACTGAACTAAACAATACAATAGAACTGAAAGGGTCATTAGCCATTGAGTTCAACCCTCTGCTGTGTGCAGGGACCAAATCAAAACAACTCAACAAATGTTTATCTAGACTTTGCTTGAAGTCATTCAGTGAAGGGAATTCCACCATGTTCCTTGGGAATAGCAGGCCTTTAGGAAGCTGGTTAAGATCTGGTTCTTCCCCTGGACCATTGGGCGAAAATGAGTACAGTCTCCCTTTTTTAGGAGTTATAGTAGATTTAGCCAAGTTCACCGTTTACTTTTTATTTCATTTTAATGATATCCTTGGTATTATTGGATTGATTTTCCTTTCTTTTTTCTTTTGTACACTGCCCAAAGACACATTGTTTGTGTTGGGTGGCTATATAAAAACTTTAAATAAATAAGTTGGTTCAACTGTCAAACTATACAGGTAGTCCTCGCTTCATGACCACAATTGGGACCGGAATTTCGGTTGTTAAGCGAAGCAGTCATTAAGTGAATCCAACCCTATTTTACGACTTTTTTGTGGCGGTCATTAAGCAAATACCATGGGCGTTAAGTGAATCATGTGGTTGTTAAGTGAATCGCGTGGTTCTCCATTGATTTTGCTTGCCGGAAGCTGGCTGGGAAGGTTGAAAATGGTGATCATGTGACCCCGGGATTCTGTGACAGTCATAAATGTGAACCAGTTGCCAAGCACCCAAATTGTGATCACGTGACTATGGGGATGCTGTGACAGTTCTAAGTGTGAGGACCGGTCGTAAGTCGTTTTTTTCAGCACCGTCATAAGTCTGAACCATCACTAAATGAATGGTTGTTAAGCAAGGACTACCTGTATGGTCAACATTAAATGAAGAATGTATAACAGATATAACAACAATGCCTGAAGAACTATCAAGAGATCTGCAATGGTAATGATTTAATTTTATGGTCAAACTAGATTTCACATTATATGTACAATCCTTTAATTCATACACTTCCCGCTCAGGAGGCTATCAGCAGCTTTCACTTGCACTTTTAGTTCTACGTATTATTGTACTTAAATCTGAAATGGTAATTAAAATTAATTATAGTTTAGAGGAAGGATGGGTAACCCATAGTCCATAGCTCCCTGAAGCTCTCGTTTGCCTCTAAAACTTTTCACCATTGTTTTGCCAACTCTCTTCCCTGAAAGCTCATTTTGTACGAATAGCCACATTCTGAAGGAGGTGCTTTGTACCCACACAGCAATGAGAATTGCATTATGTCCCAAAATGTTGTCCACCCCTGAATTAGAGAAATAACCTATACTTTGAAATTGGTCTGGTTCCTTGAAAACATAGTTAAGACAATCAATTCCAACCATGGTTTTGACATAACAACAGATTAGAATTAAAATGAAAGCAAGAGTAGCCAGGCTGTTGAGTTTCATAACTCTACATGTTAATAGTCCCCACATCTTTGGAGAACACCAGCTCAGGGAAATCTATATTAAATTTTAGATTAATGCCCCAAAAGTTCATTGTGCAGTTCAGTGTATTTGTATAGATCCATTATGAGTACCGCTTTACCTCTTTTTGTCGGCGAGTAATTACAGCTTTAAATTCTGGCCATGAATCCACAACCACTTCCTTTTTGAATGGATTTCCTCTGTTTATATTCAATACTGCTCCATAAACCTTCAAAAAAAGTGGGATTATAACGATTTATTTACACTTTTAAAAATCAATTTCTTTGGGTTCTTTTACCTTCTCAAGGCATTCACCAACTGGCAGTATTTGCAGCTACAACATTTATTGACATTTTCATTCAGACTAGCGACATTTTCAGCTTTAGACATCTACATTAAGAGAGCCAGTTTGGTCTAGTGGTTAAGGCAATGGGCTAGAAACTAGGAGAGTGAGAGTTCTAGTCCGGCCTTAGGCATGAAAGCCAGATGGGTGACCTTCGGCCAGCCAGTCTCTCTCAGCCCAACTCACCTCACAGGGTTGTTGTTGTGGGGAAAATAGGAGGAGGAAGGAGTTCACCGCCTTCAGTTATTTATAAAAATAATAAAGGCAGGATAGAAAATAAATAAAAATAAATAAATGTTGCAAGACAAAGAAGGCTGAATGGAACAAGGAATTAGAGACCTTTATTTTGTCTAAACAATGGGAAATTGTCTTAATATTGATATCAACATAATTTTAAATTATGGTTTATTCAACAAAGAAGAATAGATTATAGGACTCCATTGTTTACGTAGAAAAGGAATAAGTAAATCATCATGTTGGAGATGTAATAAGAATAATGTTTCATCAAAACGATGAAACAATGGTCTAAAGTTTTATGTTTTAGGAAGAAATATTGACTTTGAGGTGGAGTTTAACATTTTCAGATATCCATATTCTTTTGAACTACATACCTATTAAATGGAAACCGTTGGTTCCCCAAGATGGCAAAGTGAAAGCATCTAGCTACTAGAGTGCTCTGCAAATATTTATTTTTACTTCTATATTATCAGACTAATCTTTCATTAATCACCAATCTCTATACACAACTGTATACAACTAATTTCCAACCAAACAATTTTATCTACAAACTGGGTGAGAACTGTTTATAATTTACCATCAAGAGAAGATTACAGCATGGGAAAGAGGAAGAAACAACAAAGAATGTATTCTGGCATGCAGACATTGCTTAAACCATCCAAGCAACAAAAGATAGATGACCTCATGGAATTTAAAAAGAAGGCGGCCGAAGAAGATAATGTAAGTAATGACAGCATGATGGCGGAGAGAGTGGAGGTTGTATGGTGTGGGCTCCTGTGGATGGTTTTTTGTAGGGTGTAGGTGGTGAGGGGCATGTTGCTTTGTTGCGGGCTCCGGAGCCTACCTGTTTGGTGTACCTTGGTGGTGGGCTAGACTGCCAAAAGTTGGATCCTGGGCCAGATCAACTGGACTGCGGGGATGAGATTCCCCTTTGGGCAGTTGGCTGTAAGGGGAGAGAGCCACTTGTGTTCCTCACTCCTGTGAATGACCATTGGCAGTGGGTGCTATGCAGGGATTGCTCTGGAAGGGCTTGATGGACTGTGCTTGCTGGTACCTTGCTGTTTTGTGGTGGTGAAGCAGTCAGTGGCTGGATGGACAGCAGGAGAGATGTGACACTAGGCAGTGGTGCTAGTAGCCTTGGTAGCGAAGGTGGTGCCTATGGGAGCATTTTGCTTGATGGTGGCAGTGAGTTTGGAAGATCGCCCTGTGTGTGGCAGCAACAGCACTAAATTGTTTGGCACCACTGGTGTGCAATCACTTGTGGATAATGTTGGCTTCCTGGTGGCACATAGCTGGATTAGCTGAGGACTGGTTGCAGCCTAGTGCAGCACTCTTTATGGGCTCTTCGGTGGAGGGCTTTCCAGAAAACGGCTTTGCTTCCCATTCTTGGGAATCAGAGGAGTATGAGCTGGAGTGGCTGAACCAAGGTTTAGTATGAGCTGGAGTGGCTGAACCAAGGTTTAGTATGAGCTGGAGTGGCTGAACCAAGGTTTAGTGGCAGCGGATCCCTTTGCGGGAGCCATTTTGTCTTCTTCATCACTAGGTGTGCAAAAAGGTGGCAATATGGTGGGACATTTGGGGTGGGGTGGGTCATTCCTGGGGAACACAATAGGTGTCCTATACCGGTGTCTCATTCCAGCTCCCTGAACTCAGCCCCGTTTCCTGGTCAGCAGACCTACAGAGGCCTGGCTTTTGGCTGCTGCTACGAAACTCCAGGTCAGTCTGTAATAAGGCCTCCCTTATCTGTGATTTAACCACACCTGAGAAGGCTGACTTGGCGTGTATTACTGAGACCTGAATGGGTCCTGGGGTGGTGGTGAAGGTTCCCTTATTGGAAATGTGCCCAGCTGGGTTTCAGGTGTGGCATCAGCTGGCTCTTCAGGATAGGGGTGGGGGTGTGGTGGTTATCATCCGGGAGTCTCTCATGACTTTCAGGGATGCTGCTCCACAGGTTGCTGGATGTGAGACCCTGTTCCTTAAGTCGAGCTCTAGGGATAATTTGAGACTGTTGCTACCGTACCAGCCTCCCTGCGGTGTAGCAACCTCCCTGCCTGAGCTCCTCGACTGTATCTCGGGGTTGGCAGGCTTTTGGACCTGGGGGACTTCAAAATGCTTTCCCTGGGAGTCGGTCCGAGGTGGCTCAGGAGTTCATGGCTACCATGACAGCCATGGGCCTATCTAGGGCCCAACACGGAACAGTGATCACACTCCTGATCTGGTTTTCTTGTTGGAGCAGTGGCAACGGGATCTGGAATTGAGGGAGCTGTGAACCCCCGTCATGATCAGATCACTCCCTGGTGGCCATGAGATTCTCTGGTGCTGCCCCTCACTGCAGGGATGTGGGACTTATTTGATCAGTCCACCCCTGGTGACTGATGGACCCAAATGGGTTCGAGAGAGAACTGGGGGTTATTCCCGATGGTCTGCTGTCCAGCCAAGACCCTGGTCATTGTTTGGAACAAGAGGGCAGCTGAGGCCTTGGACCAGATCACGCCCATGCAACCTCTCCCTGCCCATGGATCCTGATTATGTGGTTTACGGAATTGCTGAGGGAGATGAAATGAGTTAAAAGATGTCTGGTTTATCTTGTTTTTTATTTTAATTTAAACTGTGGTTTTTAATGGTTTTTATGTATTCTTTTTTTTTTATGTACGCTGCCCAGAGTCACTGTGTGAGATGGGTGGCTATATAAATGTGATAAATGGCTAAATAAATAAATGCAGCTTGGTTTGGTCTTCTTTCTTCTTATCTGGTATTTTAATTCAAGCTTACCTTGAATTATCTACATTACCTTGAGGGATTCAGGAAAATTCTTCCTTAACATATGTTCTAGGATCTGCAGTTTTGTGGAACAGTTAAGCACCAACATCTTCACCTGCCCATTTAACAGCAACCTAAGTACAAAAAGAGAAGTCCCGAGCCTGATAATTGGAAGCAAACCGAACTCTGATGGATTGGACAAATGGAAACCTGAAACATGTTCTTAGACATTACTCAATGCTTTGTAAGATTGGCATTGCCTTTAATAATAAAATGGACTTTATCTTAGGCTTAAACTCCTTGTAAAGATCTCTCTACATATAATGATACTATAAAGTGGGGTCTGTATATTCAGTACCAACTCAGATTGTACCATAGACACAAATTCTATCTCATGGAGCTCAGTGGACTCAAGAATGAACCAACCGAAGCTTTATAATGGAGCTCATGGACAGGACTACCTGCAGATGCAAAGGTAAAGGTTCCCCCTGCACATTTGTGCAGTCGTGTCCGACTCTAGGGGCTGGTGCTCATCTCCGTTTGTTAGCCAAAGAGCCAGCGTTGTCCGAAGACACTTCCACGGTCATGTGGCTGCATGATGCACGCGGAACGCTGTTACCTACCCACCGAAGCGGTACCTATTCATCTACTTGCATTTGCATGCTTTCGAATTGCTAGGTTGGCAAGAGCTGGAGCTAGTGCGGGAGCTCACTCCGCACGCAGGGCTAGGGATTCGAACCTCCAAACTTGCGATCTTCCGATTGACAAGCCTGGTGTCTTACCCGCTGAGCCACCACGCCCCTTGCAGATGCAAAACAGAATTTTAATTGCCTGAGGACATCACACCACTGGTTTTCTGCCCGTATTTATTTACTCAGATTGTACCATAGATACAAATTCTATCTCATGGAGCTCAGTGGACTCAAGAATGAACCAACCGAAGCTTTATAATGGAGCTCATGGATACGACTACCTGCAGATGCAAAGGTAAAGGTAAAGGTTCCCCTCGCACATTTGTGCAGTTGTGTCCGACTCTAGGGGCAGGTGCTCATCTCCGTTTGTTAGCCGAAGAGCCAGCGTTTTAATTTAAATTTAATTAAACAGAATTTTAATTGCCTGAGGACATCACACCACTGGTTTTCTGTCCATATTTATTTACTAGATCATTACCTTATGCCCATTTTCCAACCATTAGTCATTTCTGTATAATTCTGAGTTTATTATGAGCATTATTATTTATGAGCATATTAGTTCCTTCACTAAAGGTTACCCAAAGCAATATACAATGAACAAAAATTAGGCAGCATATCTCTGAAAAAATATCCTACCATTTACAGTACAGGAAATTTTAAATCATACTGCCCTTCAATCTCAAGGATTTTATGCTATGAAAACATGTAGAAGAGGATGTGATCTGAGATGATGGAAGAGTGCATACAAAAGGAAGCAGTCCCAAGCTAGCAGCACAGAAATTATACCACCTGGATGCAGAATCTATCGGTAGAATGGCAGAGGAAAAAGCAAGTCACTGAAAGCTTTGTATTTCAAAATAAGGATTTTTAAAAAGCTCTGCCCATTTCAAATTACTCCCAAATTAGTGAAGGAACCTGCATAGTTAATGCATTCAGCTGTCTAGACAATCGTTTCAAAGGCCATAATTCTAACCCTCATAGATAGCTGGAGTTGACCTCACATACCTGGAGTTGACTCTAGAGCATTATTACTCAGATGCAGAACACAGCCAAAGCTGTGCAACGAAGAGATAGCTGCACTTTAATTTATATATACATCTTCTAGGATGGGGTCAACAGGTGGGTGGAAACATAAAGGGGAAAATAGCTACACCTGTGGAGGAGGGACTTGCAGTACTCGCCAAATAAACTGAAGGTGTGTTCTGGATCTATTTCATTATCCCTGTCCCCTCTGATTGTTGCTCCTGCATTTATTGCAAGAAAAGATGTTTTGACATACTTTAAATTAGAACTGCTATTAAAGATTAATCAATACAATGATCAAGTCATTCTTAGTTCTAAGCATTATTGTAGAATTCTCAAATTTGTGCACAATTGTGAAAAGTCGGCAACTCTTCCTTTCAAAATTTTCAGTTTCTGATATTTGACACCCCTTTTCTTTTGTATGTTCAGCAGGCAAAAATTTTCTATGTGCAACTCTATCTCTTCACAATCTTTTTCTGCCTGACTGAATCTTTTGTGGATCATGGTTTACACGAGTATCATCTACAACAGGAACGAGGAAGTTTTTGGCAGCTAGTGGCTGTACGTTTATAGGAGTATAGCAGATAGTGTATGATAGGGGTGTCAATGAAAGTAAGTATGTTAAGCCTATCAGAGACGTAATATGTTTATCTTAGCCCTTAAGACCTCCCCCCCCCCCCAATTCATTGTGTCCCAGATTTCACCAGCATGATCCTGATACATGGGCCAAAGAAAGGGAATTGGGGTCACATATACCTCCCTTATGGGGTACATGTGTTTGAAAAGGAAAAAAAAAACTCACAAGAAAAACACCTGTAAGAATATATCCCAAGGAAATGCAGGTTTCTAGAATAATTTATTCTGGAATGTGGAATGATTCTTGTCGCCTGTTTAAAGTAAGCTGCATGCGTCTAAGACATTTTCAGTTAAGTCATTTATATTTAAACTCATAAGCTGAAATTAAAATACAAGCAATGCAGTCCAGTTTTTATAGCCCTTCTATATTGGGGAGTAAACACTTTGGTTTTTGATTACCTTAAGGCAGCACTGTTCCCTGTAAAAAGCTGCAACAGCCAAATTGTACCTTGATAATCCCAAGTCTACCTACTTCAGTGAGTTAAACCTTTATCCCAGAGGGCTACAAAATCATTGTAGAATAAAAACACATCACACATACTGAAAAATTAAAATAAATGTAATATTCTATCATAGAAAATGTAGTAAATTTACAATTTGACGTAAACATATTTTAGCTAAAATCTTTCTCTCTCAAACGTGCCTCCTTTACTTTAGCTTCTGATGTCCCTTATGTAATAACTATACATATGCTTTTACCTCTCTGTGGATCAGACTACTGTAGGTTTTCCTCATTAAAAAGAGTGCAAGAGAGAAACCAACCAATTAGCTAGCAACATGTAAACAGATTGTAAAGGCATCACATTGGCAACACAATATTCTAGCAATATCCTTAGGGTTGTTATCAAAAAGACAGACATCCAGGCCAAGGTGATAACTACAGTAAATGCCATTTTATTTTCCAAAATTGAACAATGCTTGAAAATTAACACAGAGGAATACAACTCTGAGAAAGAGAATTATTCCTTAAACTTGTTATTAAACCTGAGGAGAATCAGGTGTTATTTTCTTCACAATAGTAATCTGAGTGAGGAATGATATCCTATAATTAAAATAGTTCCATTTCAGGCTTCTCCTACTTTTAAGTATTAATTTCAATATCCATGAGATCTAATTATATTTCAAAGGAATAACAGGTAACAGCAAATAGACTGTTGCTTGATTACATTCAAAGTTGTTCTCTTTTTAAATATACAAATAAAATAAACACTCTTATTAGATGTAATTGGACATCTTAATGTTCAGTACTAAACTGGGGTACTTACAGCAACCAATGATATTGCCTGATATTTATAAGGAGAACAAAGACAATAAGCACAATCCACTTTAAAGGATTTCTCCCACCCACCCTCTGGAAGGAGCAAAGACTTACCTTGGTGGCCAAGTGGGCAGCTCATTCAGCGGCAATTTAGAGGATGGCTAATTAAGGACTTAATCTTTCCTGAAACTAATGCCACCTTCCTTCCCCCAGAGCTATTTCTAAAGGCAGAAATGTCCTTGCAGCTGCTTCTCCCATTTAAGAGCTAGAAATTGAATTAGGTCCCCTTGTCCAAAAAGTAATACTTCGATGGTGGGAGCTTAGGGTTCTGTTTTGCACACTCAGTCTTTCTCTCTCTGAGATGCAATCCCCAAGCGAAGAGAAGCAGAGTGAAAGAAAGGAGAAACCAAACTAATCTCAGTCTAAGAATCACTGGAGCATTGGCCTCTCAACGTAAGCTTCTTATATTCTTTGCCCACATCCACAAAACTTTGCAGATGAGCAAATACCCAGTTCCAGGAGGCAGGGGAGAAATGGGCTCCTTCCCATTGATTTTTAGAGCTAGAAACCTGTTGCTCACTATCTCTAAGTTTAACTGAATCGTTTGCAAGAGCCATGAGTCCCCAGTGAAAACTTGTTTATGCTTAAATCACCTTGCCAATGAGGTAATCTAAATATGTTTTTATCTGAATTTATACATATTACTCAAGCAGCAAAAGTTGCCTGCTTGCCTCAAAATTACACCAACATATTCAAACAACAACAACAAAAAAAACCCCACTACAACCCAGAACCAAGACAAATTTTGTATTTGGCACTATAGTAAGTAGCCTTATGTGGAATAGTGGCTAGAAGGCTAGCTTCTAACCCTAGCCTTTTGTCATCGGACCAGTACTAGGGGCTTTACATCAGATCTTAATGATGGTTACAGTGAAAACAATGGGACTAGGCCATAAGACAATTTAAGCACAAATAGGTTACAACAGATGATGTGGTTTGCAGCTATCAGGAGCTAGGCATAGCTCTGAGCGTAGTATCTTATTTGGGGTTGTTTTATCTATTCCTCTGGAAAAAATGAAGTTTATGAAACCCCCAAAATTTTGAAACTAGAAAATACAGCATGTTACTGGGAAGTTTCTCTCTTGATATCTTTACCCCAATAAAACTGTAGCAGATTATGTTTTGTTAATTACATCCATCTGAAAATTTTTCACAATGCCATTTTGAATTGCAGAATGCAAATCAGGTTAGGAAAATTATTTCTTTCAAAGATTTCCTTGGAAGACAAAAGGAACTAAAGGTACAGTCCATGTCTTTGTTCTTCTGTATATCTATGGCTTGACTCACTCCATTTGGAACTCTGCCTTTTCACTTAATTCTCCTAGAAAAGCTATCATAGTCTTCATCTCATCTGACTGCTGAATGACATTCATGTCACCAAGAAGAGCTTGTGAGTTTCCAATCTTCAAAACCTCGTTCTATAGAATAGAAAGTTTAACAGAGTACAAAATGAAATGAAAATGAAATACTGTTTATTCAGTCAATGACAGCAAATTTGAAAATATACAGCAAAAAGTAAAATCAAGGTATAAGGTAAAATACCAGCCTAACAAAGAGTCTCTATAATAAAAATGTAACATACACTACTATAATGGTGTATTAATTACCTGTGCACGTGTAAATCTAAAATATTACAATCTGTATGGTAAAAATACCTATCACCTAAAACACAATGTTAACAGAGTATGAGAAAGCTCAAAAGTATAATAAGTTACTAGAAAAGAATGGAGGAAACATAAAACACATTTATCATTTTTTGCCTGATACAGGAGAGGTTTCTGGTCTTATAATTCTTTTGGAATAACAGGGTTTTTTTAATCTGAATCACAGTAAAAAGAGGTCCAGTAAAAAACAGTTCTTAAAAGAACATATGTTCAAGAGGAACCTAGACTTCTTACTGTCAGCAAGTACTTGCAACATACTGCCACTATCTCTACTCACCTGAAGAACAGGTAGTTGGAGATACTCCATTGGAAGATCAGGAAGACCTAGGTCATCATTGCCATCTCTACGAAATAACTGGAAAGAATGAAGAAAACATTTAATGCAGACGTGTAATACCAAATGTTTACTTCAATTCTTCCCCCATATTCTACTTCTGGGGGAAAAAAAAGACTAATATTATTTTCACTTCTCAAACTGCTTTGTCAAGGAGAGCCAGTTTGGTCTAGTGGTTAAGGCAGAGCTTTCCAAACTTTTCATGTTGGTGACACACTTTTTAGACATGCATCATTTCGTGATACACTCTTACAGCAGGGAACAAAGCAGGCACTAGGACCTACATGGAATCCCGGCAGGGCACGGAAGCAGCAGCAGCCGCAACACACCCAGACACTGCAGTCGACACACTAACGTGTAGCGACACACAGTTTGGAAAGCTCTGGGTTAAGGCAATGGGCTAGAAACCAGGGGACTGTGAGTTCTAGTCCTGCCTTAGGCATGAAAGCCAGCTGGGTGACCTTGGGCCAGTCACTGTCTCTCGGCCCAACTCACTTCACAGGGTTGTTGTTGTTGTGGGGAAAATAGGAGGAGGAAGGAGTATTTGGTATGTTCGCCGCCTTGAGTTATTTATAAAAATAATAAAGGTGGGATAGAAAATAAATAAAATAAAATAAAATAAAATAAAAAGTATGCCTTGTATCATTCCTGCTGCCCAGAAATAAACCCAGTCCTGCCTCCCAAATACCTTGTCTGCTTCTGCTTCCAATGCTGTCAGATCATGTTTTAATGCCTGTATTTCCTTCTGGAGAATGTGCATATTTTCATGCATTGTATTTAGTGCTAACAAATCTTTGGTTATTTCTCCCTACATTTAAAAAGAAAGAATATGTTAACAAATGTATTTAAAGTAAGGATATTCTGCATTTTGTGTCAGAATTAACACAAACTTAACTGGGTCACAAAGTTTATGCAGCACATTTCTTCTCTCTCTTTTTCAATTAACCCAGAGCTTTCCAAACTGTGTGTCGCGACACAAAAGTGTGTCGCCACACACAGCGTGGTGTGTCGCCACACCACCCGGAAGCGGCGGCGCGCGTGCGCACGGCGGCCGCCATGCACGCGTGCGCACGGCGGCCGCCATGCACGAGTGCGCCGCCGCACGCCCCCCGCGCCGCCGCCGTGTGCGCGCTGCCACACGCCCCCCGCGCCGCCGCACGCCCCTCCCACGCCGTGTGCGCGCTGCCACACGCCCCCCGCGCCATCGCCATGCACGCGCGTGTCGCTGCCGCCGCCGCCGCCGCTGGGTGTGTCGCCAGCGGCGGCACTTTGGAAAGCCTTGAATTAACCATTGTGTGGAATTTATTGAAAAGATATCCCTGTTAGTCAAATGGAAGAAATATTAAAAATATAATATATAATTTGTAATTAAGTAACTTGTAATCTGGGATGCAAAGGGTCATTTAATGATTCACATATGCACCACTTTAGGGTTTAGTAGAATTTAGTTTTCTATTCTACTTTGGGAAGGGGGAGTTATGATAAGGCTGTGCAACGCTTCTAATTCAACTAAGAAACCTCCTTTTAGCAGCTGTCAGTTTCTGGAAAATACCATGGCTGCTTTAATGAGCCACAGACTGGTACTAGAATTATACTCCCATGTATTCTGAAGCATGTTCCAAAACTGAATTCAAGGAATTGCACAGCCCTAATAATTATCAGCATGAGTCAATTGTTATATGATGTTCAGTAGAACTACGCAACATCGCTGAATGAGTATGGCCCAAACTGAATCAGATGCCTTCCATCAATGAACTTTATGCATACAAACATAAATCAAAACTTTAAATTGGACTCCAAGCCTGGCTGGCAACTCGACAAGTCAGAGTTTCTCAGAGCTCTGAGCTCTGAGACCTGGCTAACTTTCTATCTTGTTTGCAGGGGTCTACAGACCACTGAAGTTTCCCCCTGGAGAAGGGGGAACCAGAAGATTGCTCACAGAGCCATTGTAATTGCCCACTCCTGTTTTTCTTTGTTGTTTCCACCGCGGAGAAGAACGGGGAGTGGATGCAGTGAAATGGCCGAAAGAGGATTCTAGCTCTGCAGAGAACGTAAGTCTCTTGGGAGACACAAGAGTGACAGCCAGCTTTTAGACCACTTTATATTAGTTTTCTTTTTTAGATTAGTACATTTTTATTATTCTAAAATTTATCTTTGGACTTCGTTCAAAATGTTGGCTAATTTTGTGTTTTCTTTGCTATAATTAATTTTGGTGGAAGTTTGATAGATTTTATTTTGGCAACATAGTGAACAAGTTTTGTATTTTTCTGCCTTTCTTTTGTATCAGAGAAATTGGGACTTAAGAGACTTTGTTGGTATTTCTCACTCGACAAACTAACTGACTTTTGAGAAATTGTTTGTTTGGGTTAAGCAGCTTGCAGCCTGAAGAATAAAGAAGAATAAAGAATAAAGTATAGAGAATGTGTGCCTCTCTACCTTTTTTTTTTCTTTTTCTACTTTTTTTTAGAAAGGACTATCTTTCATTTGGAATATATTTTCATCTTTCCTTTTACAAACTGTTTGAAATACTGCTCTGTGGAATTTTTTCATCTCTTACTTTAAAAGCTTTTCTCACTTAAAGAAATAGACATTATTGATAAATAATAGAACAGCTGTTCCTTGCTCCCTGAGAAAAATTTTTGTTTTGACTACGGCAGTTGATTACGCTTTGAACAACAAATAATGGCATTTCTCACAGTACTTCAGGATTTTAAGGAAGAAACCAGCAAAAAATTTTTGCAAATTAAGAAATCCATAGAACGTATATTAATAGTTTTGGTGGCTCAGGAACAGAAGATACAAGGGACAGATTTAGAAACAGAGGAAAGACCTTTCGAACCAGTAGAGAAACAGGGAAAGAGGACTTTGAATGTATTGGTACAGAAGAAGATTATGATATTTTACAGGAAGTGGTCTATTAAATGTTTGGGCATAAATACATTGTGGCAGCTGAGACAGGAAGATTTTAATATGCAAATTGATAGATATGGCAAAATAAACATTTTGATATCCCACATGAGTTACAGAAATAAACAAGTTGCATATTGTGATATTGGCATAACCTAAACAGGAGATTTATTGATATTGATTTGGAATGCAAGGTGAATGAAAATGCGGATTTGGTATTGTACACAGAGTAAGCACAGATATGAGAAATTTACAGATGCATAAAAACATGACATTTTAAGTGTAAGATACAAGATTATAAATAAATATGTTGATATTATATATTACTCTTTCTGGAGACACATTTATGAGAAGACAATGAGATGATGAGATGGAATTAGAATGTAGGTTATTACAAGAATATGTTGTATGTATTAGGTTATATGTTATGTTAGGTTTTGTATTTTTGCTATATTATGTATTATGTTATGTAATATGTTAGATTATGTATTAATGGAATATATAGTCATAACATGAACAGAATATACTGTATTTTATTAGACGTAGATAAGGCCTTTATTTGTTATACTAATTGGACTTTATTGAAGATATAAATATAGATGTAAAAATGGAAAGAGCAAATGGAAAACATTTAATTGATGCAACAATGAACATTTGATTACTATTCTAAGGAGTAGAAACCAGAGATGGATTGTTGGAAGATATCAAGAAAGGCGAAACCTATATGAAGAACAGAAGATTGGATTATAGAAATCAAAGGGTATATGACAAAGAAAAGTTTCTGTGTATTGTATTAAGGACTAACATTTAAAGTTAATTGTTGTACTTAAAGTTCAAGGATAAACTGGAGGACATCTATTTTCTATATTTTCTTTGTTTGTTATTTTTTGACTTCACTTTTTCTTTTCCTTTTTCTTACTTTGTATTTCTATTTCTTTTCTTTTGTATTAGCTCTTAATATGTATTTTAAAATTTAATAAAACTTATGGATAAAAAAAAAAAAAAACTTTAAATTGATTTACCCATTCAAAATGCAAATTTGAATCAAGTTAAATTGACTCTTTGAATCAAACCACAAATAATAATCAGATTTTGGCTAATCTGCATATTTATATTCTGCAACAATAGTGTAATGCAGAGCTTTCCAAACTGTGTGTCGCGACACAAAAGTGTGTCGCCACACACAGCGTGGTGTGTCGCCACACCACCCGGAAGCGGCGGCGCGCGCGTGCACGGCGGCCGCCATGCACACGCGCGCCGCCGCACGCCCCCCGCGCCGCCGCGCGCCCCCCCCGCGCCGTCGCCGTGCGCGTGTGTGTCGCCGCCGCCGCTCGGTGTGTCACCAGCGGCGGCACTTTGGAAAGCCCTGGTGTAATGGTTTATTAGCACCAACGGAAGCTTTTAAGTTCATGACTCTTCTTACAGTAAAGCAAAATCAAAAATATGTTAAAAAGGGAAGAATATTGATGATTTGGTAAACCATATACTCCTTTTTATAAGCATCAAAGTATCTTGTGGTGTCTGAAAGATTAACAGATTTATTATGACACTTTAACACATGCATGGAGTAATAATAATCCATGAATGGAAATAATAAACAATGAGGTCAGGCAATATTTTCCATTGCTTTTATAGCAACAGTCCCAAAACACAGCTATGGGAAACCCTCATTCGTGGAACATTGTATAGTATATCATATTAACTATTTATTCACACAATGTGCTATATAAATTCTCAAGATCCATCCTTTCTTCCTTATTTACCTCCAGATGCAGCAATCCTTCTTCCATTAAAATACACCTTTCCTCTTCTTCTTTTAGAATCTTTCGCACATTCCTCAGCTCATCCAGTGCATCCACAGGAACTTCCAAAGTTTCAATACGTTTCAGCAGCCTTCAGCAAATTGTTAAACAAGATTACCAGTTTATGCTAATACTACCAAGATTAACTGTAATATGAAATCATGCAGTGGATGAAAATATCAAACTAAGTGGAACTAATTTAGTACTAATTACTCTGCTAAAAATGTTTCTCTGCTGATGATCAGTGAAGCTCTTATGTTCATAATATATTGTGCAACATGTATTTATCTGGATAGTGGTAGTGCACACACTTAAATGTTTGAACTCAACACACAACTTCCACTTTTGCCATAGTGATATAGGTGTATTCTATTGGGTTAAAGCAATACAACCCTAGTTTACAAACCAGAGTTGTTTGGTTCACACCCCTACTTAAGGCAAAACTAAACAAACCACATTATGGTTTAACCCAGAGCTTTCCAAAGTGTGTGTCGCGACACAAAAGTGTGTCGCCACACACAGCGTGGTGTGTCGCCACACCACCCGGAAGCGGCGGTGCGTGTGTGCAGTGGCAGCGGCAGCCGCCGCCGTGCATGCGCGTGCCGCCGCATGCCCCCCTGCGCCACCGCCGTGCGCGCGCGCACCTCACGCCCCCCCGCGTCGCTGCTGTGCTGCCGCCACAGGCGTGTCACCAGCGGCGGCACTTTGGAAAGCCCTGGTTTAACCCAACGTATGTCTTTTTCCCCTCAAAGTGCTTTGGCGGGGGGGGGGGGGTGGAGAGGACAATAGCTTCATACTAGAATAAAGGTAAAGGTTCCCCCCACACATTTGTGCAGTCGTGTCCGACTCTAGGGCAGTGCTCATCTCCGTTTGTTAGCTGAAGAGTAAGCGCTGTCCGAAGACGCTTCCATGGTCATGTGGCCGGCATGGCGCACGAGGAACGCTGTTACCTACCCACCAAAGTGGTACCTATTTATCTACTTGCATTTGCATGCTTTCCAATTGCTAGGTTAGCAAGAGCTGGGGTGAGTGCAGGAGCTCACTCCGTCACGCGGCACTTGGGTCTCGAACCTCCGAACTGGCGACCTTCCGATTGACAAGCCTGGCGTCTTACCCGCTGAGCTACCACGCCCCCTTCATACTAGAATACTCTCATAAATATATTATTAGTAAAGGGTCACTTATCTGGATTCCCAAAATATTGACCAGATATGTCATCAGACTTTGTCTACCCTAAAAATATCCTTGGCAAAGGGTCCACTGTCTAAAGTTATGATCAAGTCCTTGATAAGATGTACTACCAAGTCCTCCTTGGGTGTTACTGCTTACAAGCACATGGATGTCTATAGTTCCATATTTATGATCCATATTTAACTTAAGAGCTCCACATTTGAGTGCATGCACTTACATACCAACTCAGGTAGATATGTTGTTTCTCTTTATCATTTCACCTTTTAATAAGTTGAATGTATTTTATTAGGCCCTAATTGGGCAATAATTCTGATTCTAGGATGCAATACTGTAGATAGAAATATTAAAGATATTAAATATTATGAGAAGCAGGTGAGCAAAAGGTTAAACAGGATAAATGGAGATATTACAATATTTAGATCTCAGGAATATGTAGCTTCATTTGCCATCTTAGTGAAAAAATAAAATAAATTCAACTACACTTGCCCATGTCCTCATACGGTGTCCTTTTTATGATGCCCCAAGACGTGCTTTGATCTCCCCAATCATCTCTAAATTTGAGGGTCATACTGATAGATTTTATGTTTATTTTTTTAAGGGTTGCTGACTCTACACTCACACACCAGGTGGCCAAATATTTTTATCAAGTTATACCAGAGCTTTCCAAACTGTGTGTCGGGACACGTTAGTGTGTCGGTTGCAGTGTCTGGGCTGCTGCTGTCTCCGAGCCCTGCCAGGATTCCGTGCAGGTCCTAGTGCCTGCCTTGTGCCTGGCTGCCTCCAAACCTGCTGTGATTCCGCGCAGGTCCTAGTGCCTGCCTTGTGCCCTGCTGTAAGAGTGTGTCGTGAAATGATGCCCTGCTGTAAGAGTGTGTCGCGAAATATTGCATGTCTAAAAATTGTGTCACCAACATGAAAAGTTTGGAAAGCTCTGAGTTATACAATTGTACAAATTCAAATAATGCATTTATAAGTGTTTGGATAACTTTGAGTAACAACACCAATAATCTATGAGCAAACCAAGATACTAATAATACATTTTACAAAGTAATAATGTGACTTAATGATATAAGTTGGAAATATAAATAAATAAATAATGTGACTTCATTTCTATAAAGATTACAATAAATAAATAAAAATGCACGCATTCCAATTTCTCAAATGTGTTGCTTTTTGACTTGAAAAAAGAAAAGAAAACCTATCTTACGATGTCACTTCAAAATGCTTGGAAAAGTTACATTTATATTTATGGATTTCCCTGTATTAGAATATTCATAAGGGGGCAAAATTGGCAGGTGACAATGAGTTTCAAGTTTTTGAGCATATTTGGAATTCTAAGGAGTTTCAAAAACACCATTTCAGATTGATTGCTACTGTTTCTTGGCTATTAATTAAATAAGAAAAGAAACTCCCTTCTCACTATTCGTACTATCACTTGATGTATACAGGTAATCCTCGCTTACCGACCCCTTGTGCAGTGACCGTTCGAAGTTGCAACAGCCCTGAACAAAGGTACCTACAACCAGTCCTCGAAGTTCCAGCCATTGCAGCGCCACTGTGGTCATGTGATTGCAATTCAGGTGCTTGGCAACTAACTTGCACTTACGATGGTTGCAGTGCTCCATGGTCACATGATTGCCATTTGCAAACTTCCCACAAGCAAAGTCAATGGGGAAGCTGGCAGGAAGGTCACAAGTCATGCCACCCACCCCTCAGCCTTCCTGTGCTTGTACCACAGCACCCCTCTCCCCCAGCCTCCCCCAACTTGCATGCAGCCTGCACAGGGCCTCCCAAGTCCTCCCTTGGCCTCCCCCAACTTACACATGGCCTGTACTGGGCCTCCCAGGGCCTGCCCTGCGTTCCTTACATGGAACTCCCACCACTTCCTGCTTAATGACCCACACATCCTGGGGTTACAACGGCAACCAGGACTGCTGGGATTGTCTTTGCTAAGCGATGTGGTCATGTAATGTCGTGCTTTATGACATCACTTAGCGACAGCAATCCTGGCCCCAATTACTGTCGTAACCCAAGGACTACCTGTTTCTCAAGGCAATGGCAGTTTGGTTCAGTACCTCACTCCTGGCATAGCAAAAGAAACCCTAGTTCAGCTGCAACCACATCCAGCTGGCCATGTGCTGGTGGTTAATGCACAGGCAGTGGGTATTACACTGCTAACAGCAGACAACTTATTTTAAATCTTTTTTGAGGATAGAACTTACTGAATTCAAAAGCATTTACATTACCCTAATGTAGGATGAACATTGGCAGGATTTTTGTTGTTGTTGTTGTTCACCTGTTTTTATTACCTTTTCTTGAGGATATTCAAGTGCTTTTCAGTTTCATTGTAATCTTCTGGAATTTCATATAGAATAGCTCTGTAAAGAAAGATAATATATTAACATTTTCACCCATATACACTTTATATTTGATGCTTTTGTATCCTTGCCTGGAAAAAATGTTAATGCATTTTTGTTGTTCAGTTGTTTAGTCGTGTCCGACTCTTCGTGACCTCATGGACCACAGCACGCCAGGCCTTCCTGTCCTCCACTGTCTCCCGGAGTTTACTCAAATTCATGTTCATTACATCGGTGATGCTATCTAACCATCTCATCCTCTGCCGTCCCCTTCTCCTTAAGAGAGAAATAAGGTAGGAGCTAAGATGCCACCTTGTCTGACTCCCTTTCAAACAGAGATTGGGTTAGAGAAGATGCCTTGGGGGTTGCATCTGATTCTAACCAAGGTATTATTATAAAGTTGCTGAACTAGGAACAGGAGGTGCCTGTCCATATTCATGTTACTCAACTTCTCCCTCTCTTCTGCTCTCAATGTTGAGTCGAAGGCTGATTTGAGATCTATGAAGACTAGATACAGAGTAGACATATTCTTGTAGCTACACTTTTCAATAAGGTGTTGTAGGATCAAGACATGGTCTAAGATGGAGAATGAAAATTGGCCTGCTCATTGCCCGAAACTGATTCTGTCTCTACCCAATCTTGTAATTTGTTGTTCAGGTGGTGGGAATAAATTTGCTAACAATACTCAGCAAACCTATCGGATGGTAGTTAGCTGGATCACCCCTATCTCCCTTTTGGAATTTGGGCACTATAATGGCAGTGCCCCAATCCTGGGGAATGTAACCCATGTGGTCTACATAGGAAAAATGAGATGCCAAAACAGTTGCCCACCAGTCAGCATTATCCTCCAGCAGTTCTGGTGGGATAGAATTGCCACCAGGAGCCTTACCTGGCTTCAGGAAATCTATCAGATTTCTTATTTCAGTAAATGGAAGTGTGGCCATTGGCAGAGTTCCTCGATTTATTTCAATTTTTGAATCTGTGTGTTCCTGGTCATAAGAGTTGTAGAAAGCTGTAAAGTAGGTTTCTCATGTCTCAATGGGTAATTGCTAATTAGAGGCTGGAGATCATTCCCCTAATGGACTGCTGTGATTATACCCTGGAGCATTAGATGATAGTTTATATGTAAAACTAGAAAAACAAAACACCAAAACAAGCAAAAACAATCCCTCCCCAAGAAACAGTAGAAAGGGTATTTTTTTAAAAAAATAATAAAGCATGATCATTTATTTATTTAAAAGATTTATATGGCTGCTGATCTTAAGCAACTCTGGGCAGCTTATTTATTTATTTAAAAGATTTATATGGTTGCCCATCTTAAGCAACTCTGGGCGGTTTATTTATTTATTTAGAAGATTTGTCTATTTATATATTCATAGATATTCATCATGTACCATTCGAAGAGAATATTTGTAGCTCAGGGTTGAACTGTGTAGTCCATGGTGCTCTCTGTGGTGAAAGAAAACAACAAGGCTCAGAGAGCACCATGAACTCCATATTTATCATGTTTATTAAAGATGTGCAAACTCAATTTGGGATGGTGCTGTCCCCGACTGTACATTCTCTGCACTATGCCATTTCAGGAGGCAGTTTGGAGGTTTCCAGAAGTAAATCGTTCAAAGCAAAATGGCTTGAAATGTACTGGCTCTGAAATAGGCCTATTTTACCCAGAATGTTCTGTCCAAAACATCTCAAACCACTCCTGGTTCAGGGGATTTACTCCTGAAAATTACCAAACTGTCCTCCAGACCAGCATGGTCGAGAGAGAAATGGAAAGTTTCAAAGTTCTTCAGAGTGATGAACTTTGACAACGGACATATTATATTACAGTAAAACTTCATTGGGGAGTTGGGGGGGGAGTCTGTTAAATCCAAATGTACTGTCATTTGCATCAGTTTACATGATATGAGTTAATTATGTAATTGACATAAATTGTATCAGTTGCACTAAAAGGTCAATTGAACAATGGAGACTGAAGGGAAAATTGGTTAGCTGTGTTTGAAGTCTGTTAAACCAATGTTTTACTGTATAAATATTAAGAACAGTAGATAAAGCCTTTCCTATGTGATTAATTTTTTCCTTTCAACTAAGTTTTCGTTTCTCAGTTTCAAATTTGGCACAGTAAAATGTAAACAGTTCCATTAAAAATACTTTTATTTGTTGAGTTTTCTATATTCGTTCAAGCTCCAAAATGTTGGGAAACTGGTTTAACACATTATTTAGGCAATACTGGTATGGTATGGTGTCTTATAAAACAAACTGTAGCAGTTTCATCACAGGTTTGGACCTAAATATAAATCAGTGGCAGAGTGCTGTGATCTAAGTCCCAGATGTGTTTGTTTACGTGCAATCAGTGCAACCGAAACTATTGTGCAAAAATCCAGCTGGCAACCAATACCAATTCCTTGTCATTCCAGATGTGTCTATTTACATGAAATCAGCGTAAACAAAACTACTGTGCAACTAAAGCAGTCATTTAATTTTGCAAAAATCCAGCTGGTAACTAAAACCATTAACTCCTCATTCCAGATGTGTCTGTTTACATGCAATCAGTGCAACCAAAATTATTGTGCAACTAAAGCAATTCAAGGTTGCAAAAATTCACCTAGTAATCAAAATCAATACCTCTTTTCATTCCTGAAATTATCTTAATTAGAAGTTATCGTTATTGATTAACGACAACTGGATTTATTAATGTAGGTGAAACATTCCAAGAGAAAGGAGATATTTGGAGAAAAAAACTGATACTTACACTATTGTCCAATGGATCTTGGATTCTAGACTCTTTTGAATGCTCTTTGGGAGTAGTTGCAGTTTCACTTTTCGTTTTGAAGATACCATCATGAATTCTGTTTCTGGAGATTTTGTTTAAAATGCAAAAAGCAAGAATGCTGAAAAGCTTCCACCTAAACATGGTTAGACTGTTGTGCTCTATGATGCACACTTAGTGTTATAAAATTCCTAACCCTAACCCACAAAAAAAGTAGAAAAATGACATTAAATAAAATCTGAAACAACTCCATGGGATTTCCAGTTAAATTACAGCTCCATCCAGTATCCAGTTTTAATTTTTCTGACTTAAAATTCAATAGTTTGCTCAGACGCTCATATAAGCTTCTCAATCTGCCTCTAAAGCAATAGACATAATTTACCTTTGCATATTGAATACAGCTAATATTGCCTCTATGTCATGTCCTTTTCTTTGCCTGGCAAACAAGAGTCCAGAAATAATAATAACCTTGTGGGGTTCTGCTGTACCTGTCAGCTGCAGTTACATGACAACTATTCCAGAAAATCTTGGTACATTCTCGCTGAAACTCTCAGCGAGAATGTACCAATATATATTAACACATACTGTTGAAAATATACCTTATTACAGAATAAATAGGCATACAGATTTTATTTCATTCTTGGCTGAGACTGTACAATTCAATAACTATTTGTCATTTAAAACCTAACTTGACGAAGAAAGGGAGTACTGTAGCCATTGGGTAGACAGCACTAGAAACAATCATTTTCTACATGGAGAATTACTATTAAATGGATTTTTGATCCAAGTAATATTTTATAGCTATCTCAGGAGTAATACAGTTATACTTCTGATGCATTTCCTATATGGTGACAAAATAAAAAGCTTCAAAAAAATTTATGTACGATTAATGGGGGCACGACGGCTCAGTGGTTAAGATGCCAGGCTTATCGATCAGAAGGTCGGCGGTTCGAGACCTGAGCGCCACGTGACAGAGTGAGTTCCTGCACTCGCCCCAGCTCTTGCCAACCTAGCAATTCGAAAGCATGCAAATGCAAGATTAATAGGTACCACTTTGGTGGGATGGTAACAGTGTTCCGCGCACGTCATGCTGGCCACATGACCGCGGAAGCGTCTTCGGACAGCGCTGGCTCTTCGGCTAACAAATGGAGATGAGCACTGCCCCCTAGAGTCGGTCACGACTGTGCAGGGGAAAACCTTTACCTTTACTATGATTAATGAAAAGCTTCCACAGAGCATTTGTGGATTACTAAGGAAAGGGACCATACAAGTTTTGGCTATTTTTATTCTTAGGAGACTTAAAAAAAGTTTGAGGATTTCCCCCCAACCCCACGCTCTGAGCTCAGATAAAGTCTGTCAGGATCAGGGCTTCAATCATACTTCAGCATAGAGTTTGGAAAACACTGACTTAAATAAGTAATACTTTTGGCAACTGATTGTGTAGTTTAAAGAGTAGTTATAGCTGTCAAAAATATCTCATTACACATCCTGGATGTTGTAATGGATATGAAGTTCACCATTAGAGGACACTGTCCTTTTAGTCCTGAAGGAAATAGAGAAGGAACAATTCATAAATTATGCAAGTATAATGGGGGGGGGGGGGGGAAGAATCAACATGACAAATATTTTCTTTTATTCATCACAGCCCCAGTTCTGTCCCATATTAAGATAGTCAAGAGGCAAGACTATTTTCCATTTTCTGTCCCAAGGGAATACAGAGCCAGAGGCAGGATGCATACTTTGAAACAACTGCACTGTAAATATCAGTATGTCTTAGCCACTTATTTTCAAAGTTCTCACAGACAAGAAATGCAAAACAAATTAATACCTTCAGAAAACTGTGTTCCCTCCTCCTCCTCTTCCTTCTGCGGAACTAGAAGCATTTCTTGCTATAGAAAAACATGCAGGAACATGACATTTACATTTTTAAAAACATGCAGGTTTTAAAAAATGTATACCCTACACAACTTGGCTTATCAACCTGCATGATAGCTTATGTTAACCTTTTCTATGCACACAATTTTAATTATGTCCACTCACAATCTTGCTTCTTATTTTTATCAATCCTGTGTATACTTCCCTGGAATCAAGTCCCATCAAATAGTGGGGCTTACTTGTCTGAAGCCCTGTCCCTTAAAATACTCCGATAGTTTCTTCTGTTATTCTTTAAAAATTTCCTTTTTAAATAGGCAACATTTTCTGTTGCCTTTATGAGATATTTGAATTTGTGTCTTACTTCTAAGATGATTATTATATTATTTTAAAAACAGTAGCCTAAAAATGTTCGTTCCTTCTCTCCAGTTCTATCTTTTTTTAGATTGTTACCCTGTCCTACAGAATTTGATTTTTTAAAAATTTCCTTACTGCACCTTATTGCAGACAGGTAATCAGAACTGAAATCCCCATACAAAGTTCATATCCATGCAATGACTTCAAGTTTTGTTTTACCACATTATGTCTAATAAAGGAGGATTTTAGTGGCTCACTAAATCTTATAAAATAGATATTTATATTTGCAGGAAAAGAAACATTTTCAAACAAAAGTTTATCATGCACATTCTACCAACTAAATCCTCTCGAGTTTCTGTCTCAAATGCCAACTAAAGACACAAATCTTTTCATGCCTGTACATGAGAAAAACTTACAGTGAAATTTACAATTTCTTACAATGCTTGGGGGCACGGCAAAGATGTGCCAACAACTGTACAACCATTATGGATGACAGATGTATACGCCCTCACCAAAATAATATATAGACATTGCACTACTCTTTTCACCAACACTTCAAAAATGCCGAGCATTACTCTCCCTTTATATAATATTTATTCAGCATGTTCACTGTAGAGCATCTTTACCTCCTAGTGACCAGTCCTCTTTAGTTGCACATAATTACTACTACTGCCTAGGGCTTTTCCAATACAGTCTTATTTATGCAAAAAATAGAAAATCAGCACTTTGCATACATTTGCTGTTTCTTGAAAATATACTTGTATATCACCAATACATATGATATGCTCAAAAATTAGTGGTATTATTGGAAAAGCAGGATTTTAGCGACAATTTTATACTTGCTTATTTGGTAGATGGTCTCACTGAACTCAATGGCATTTTCTTCTGAGTAAACACATACAGGTCTGTGTATTAGAGTGAAATTCTACTCTACAAAAATCACCATATCTACCTAAGACATATAGCTGTATCAGCAAAAATGGTGGATAGGTATGTACGCTGCCTTGAGTTATATATTAAAAAAGGCGGGATAAAAATCTAATAGTAGTAGTAGTAATAATAATTTACTTAAAACATGAGAGCCAGTTGGGTGCAATGGTTGAAGATACTGGGCTGGAAATCAGGAGATTTGAGTTCTAGCCCTGCCTTAGGTGGGTTACTTTGCACCAGTCATTCTCTCTCAGCCTTAGGAAGAATGGCAACCACATATGAAAAATGTTGCCAAGAAAGCTGCATGGACTTGTCCATGTAGTCACCAGGAGTCAAGACTCACTTAAAGGTACAATAAATAAATAAAATTAAAGCATCCTCAATAAAATCAAACATTCTTAATTGAATGTGTAAGATTTAAACTAAACCTGTGGCCAATGATATTCTAACTGATATCTGGTGACATTTTAGATTGTAACATGAATGGTATGAGACTATACCAGCCTAAACTCCTGCTGTGCAGAAAAGAGAGAATTTTAGACTTTGGGCCTTTGCCCAAATAGCTTGGTCTCAAAACTAATCTAGAAAGAGGTAGTATCTTCTCTGAGCCCTTGAAGATACTCTGTCCCTAGACCTGACACAGAATTGGATTCTCCATTGCCATTAGAGATATAAAGGAAAAACACAACATATCAATAAGCTGGGAGAGGACAGTGGGGATTAATGTTTGAAGCTATAAATTCTTCATCTCCAATTTTCCTCACTCCCCACAGCAATATGTGAACAGGTGTTGCTTAATCAAGCATTAATCAAGTAGTGCACACACAAAGAAAACTCAGACCAAGTCTGCTCCATGCAGGAATATCAACTGCAGTAGTAATAATACCCATAGGCAAATAAGCTCTTTTACTGTGTAACTCAAGAGAACAGCAATGCTATTTCTGCTGTTGCCTCCTTTGTATTCTAAAATGCACTCCTTTATGATTTTAAGTTGTTTGACAGAGTTATCCCACATGTCTATTAGGGAAACACAAGGTTCTTCTGCTGCCTATTATATAACTTTCCAAAGCAGCAGAACCCTGTTTGAAGCAGCTTTGGAAACTTGTTCAGCACTTGCTGTTCTACCTCATTTAACAAACCCTTTGTCCACTTTTCACTGCTGCTTCACTTAACTCACTTTTATTGTCCATGGTGGAAGAATCCATTCTAGCATATTAAACCATTCAGGACCAAATTCAGCAGGATTCCCGGTTTGCATTTTCTTCTTCCAGAGCTCCACAAAGGGTACGGAGAAAACTTTTTTAAAGCTAGCTAGTTCTTTGGCTCCTATTCCTGTGATAGTGTATGGAATACAATAAGATTTTTATACAATTTTCAAATTGTATCAAGAAATATTATTCAAGATTACATTCAGCTGTTACTGCCCCACACTTTAGGCAAATATATTCTTTCCTTGGGGTGGTCTATTAAAACAAGCAAACATCATTGGCCAAACTGAGGGCACCAGTAGGGTCTTAAGTATTCTTATCTTTTCAGAGTTCCTATCAGGATATGGAATGAGGGGAAGGCAGAAGATTCCACACCCTGATCCTTGAAAGAATTTACTGGAATTAGGAACACTGCACTACAATGTGATTTACTCAGAATCTCTGCCTAATGTGATTCCCCAACACAAAAGATGAGTCACTATAGCAAAAATTGGTAACCTTTTCAAGCCCAGGTACAATCTTGCACAGTGGCCCAAACTTCCCCACCAAAATCACTACAATTCTTTCACAAGAAGTTTACATTTTAAAATGTTAATAAGGAAAGGCTGTAAGCATTATTTTTCAGGACAAAGAACATGGTCATCTGCTATAATACTGACCTCTGTATTAGAGAAGCTACTGGCTCCAACCAGTTGCATACCTTCTGGTGTAATTTAACATGAAACCTATATGTAAGGCTTAAACACCATGTAACATCATCCATCTAAGCAGCTTACCTTCAATCGTTATACCTCCGACAAACTGGTGCAGATGCAAATGTATTACTGGAGTCTATAATAGTCCAGAAATGCTATCATGCTGGCCAATTGTATCTGAGAGACGAGGCAACTAACTGAACAGAAACCCAATTTCTGCTGAGGTTTTCAAAAATAATATTGACTGGTGGGCTCCATCACTGGCAGCACTTTTACCTTTACTGATAATATCACTTTTATACTGGAAGACTAGGGCATGACCATTATAAATGAACAAGTATGTTTGGATTCATTTATTTAATTGGGTTTTCTTTATCCTGTTTTAGGATATGTGTGAAAAACACATCACGCTGTAGGTCATATCTGCAGAAATATTGAAAATTCAAAAGAGTTCACAAACTGTTAAGCACCACTGTACATCTTAATTCAATTTAAATTTAAAACTAAATCAGATTTACTAAACTCCTCCCCTTAACCTTCCTGATCTTTGCTCCTGAGGCAGAAGGTATTCAGGACTTTTCACCCAACACTATAAATTGCTGAAATAATACCAACTGAACTTTGTGCTTAATAATGTACTGCACAAAGTTCCCCCATCCTTCCTATATATTTTTTTGGCTTTTAGCAAATAAACAGGAATTATCTTTTATTATTTATAAACATAAGTCTTTCATATTCTTCAAACTCCTATAAACCAATCTGCCTATTAAGGGATCCTATATGTCCACTATTAACAACATTCAGAAGCACAACCCCAAACCTGCAATTAAGTTATAGTGAATAAGTTGCTCCGTTACTTGGTGATTTGGAAATCTACTGAGCATATAAAGTGCCCTTCTACACCAAGAACAATGTCAAGATGGCTAACATAATCTGTTGCAGTAAAAACACTCAGCTTGTGACACTTGAAAGACCAATATATTTATCATGGTATAAGCTTTCATGGACCTGTATCTACAAATTGTAGTCTACAATCCCACTGCTCCTCTCAGTTGGCAGGTCTGTATAAATGGCTTTTGGAAAAACAGAGGATGTAAATCTAAAAAAAAATTACTGTCTCTGAAATTGCAATAAACATGTAAATAATAACAATAATAACAACAATAATAGTGTATTTACATGTAGTCACTGAGACCTATTTATATGTTAACAATTTCGAGTGGAATCTTTGCTGCCCAAATGCCCCTAACTAAAGCAAGAATTACCCTAGTGCAGGGTTTCTCAACCAGGGTTCTGTGGGACCCTAGGGTTCTGCAAGATGTCACTAGGGGTTCCCTGGGAGATCACTATTTTAAAAATTATTTCAAATTCGGGCAACTTGACATTAAAGAGATAAGTTTCATTATTTTTAGTTTAAGAACACTGTTAATGCATATCTACAGGCCTACACATGAAACGAATATAATAATTTTGTAACATCTGGTCTATAGTTGAGCCTGAATGTGCAGGGCTTCCCTGAGGCTTTTAAAATATTTCAAGGGTTCCTCCAGGGTCAAAAACTTGAGAAAGGCTGCAGTCTGTACGTTTTGCATTTCATTTCCCTCTGTCCTCCCTACTTCCAATGCTATTAATGGGGTCACCAGCGAGGAGTAGCATCCTCCGCCACTCAGTGCCATTTAGGGGGCCCAGAAATATTATGCAGCATAGCCACCTCTATAAAGCAGAGACACTGGAGGCCCTGCAACGCAGCCACAGAGTCTTGCAAACAATGGGCTATCAGGTGAATCTTGGCAACTGTGCTTTATTCAGCCAAACATGGAGAAGCACAGCTTGGCTTAACCTGCCCCCCGACTGAAAACGCCACCTCGGCCATTCTGCTTAATGCCAGGACCGAGATTCCAATGCCCCAAGAAGCCCATTAGCTTTTCAAGTACCACACGACCCTTTTCTTATGCACGTGTGAAATACTAAAGGGAGTACAGTACGTTGCAATGCACCCTATATAGAGGTAACCCGTGGCGCCTGAAAGCGTGGGCTCTTCTTCCACCCCAACCCCCGACTGAAATGCCGGTTGCTACAATGCAGGCTACCCACCTACTCCGGAACTCACCGCCTTTATTTCCACGTCCCCCCCTATCCAGACTGGCCGTGCGTGTGAATTCAAAAATTGCGGGCGTTCACGAGCGTTTCCCCGTGGACGCAGTGCGCAGGCGTAAAGGAAGGGCCATTGCGCCTGCGTGTCTGGGCCGGCGTGTAGCGCAACGGCGCCTGCGCAAAGAAGTCGTTCTTCCTCTTCAGTGAACGGTGGTGGCGTAGCTTGTTCTTGTTGTTCAAGGTGTTGAACAAGGTGTTGTACAAGGTGGCGTAGCTTAGCAGGTATTATTTTGGCGGCCGCAAGGTGCTGATTGATGTGGCTGGGGAGCGTTGGCCTTTTCTTTATCTAACACACGGAGTCGCAAGCCTGTTAGGCCAATTTGAGCTTTGTGGGCTCTGTGAACCCACCTGGCGATTCCTTTATTGTGTCGCGCTACCCGAGAAAATTAGGTTAATTCCAGAAACTATAGATACATTTCGGTGGATCAGTGTGTCGTCTGAACACAGCCAGTGATTTGGTGTTAGTTCACTTTGACGTATCAATTAGCCGGTTCTGTTATCTCGGAGCGACCACCATTTTTAGTCGTCTTCCTCTTTTGCAAGGAAGTGTCTTTGGGCATATATACAATGCTTTGGAAAGAATAGTAGACAATCAAACGATGCAGACCTATACATTTTCCCTATCGGGGATGGGAAAGTATGAATGCAAGTCTCTTAAGCGCCAGAACTTACCACCTTTTAAAATACGAGGTACAGCTCATACTCAAGATTCGCATATTCTACTTTTTAAAAAGGGCATAATGAATTTATATAGCTGCTTTATTACTAATTTAGTATATATTGCTCTCACCACAGTGACTCTTAAGAGGCTATTCTTTCCTATGGCAATTTTACTGAGGTCATCTGTTAAGGCAGAGCTTTCCAAACTGTGTGTCACGACACAAAAGTGTGTCGCCACACACAGTCTGGTGTGTCGCCACACAACCCGGAAGCGCTGATCATCATCAGCGCTTCCGGGTTTTCCCGCGGCGACACACCAACTGCAGCGCACAAAACCTGAAAGCGGCAGCAGCGCTTCTGGGTTTTTGCGCACTGCCGCACTTCCGGGTTTTCCCGCGGCGACACACCAACGCCGGTTGGTGTGTCACCGCAGGAAAAACTTTGGAAAGCCCTGTGTTAAGGTGAACATTTGAAATGAATCCAGGCACTGTTTTTCTTTCTTCGTCCCTCCATATTCTGATAGGTGGAGAAATCAAGCTGCTTGATTAATAGCTCTGAATGCTTGCTATGATCCTGGTTCTTCCCGGTCCCTTTGTGCTCCCAATCTGTTAAGACTATTTGTAAGCGTGCCATGACTGAATAGTGTTCAGGCTGTGAGTTGTCACCTTGAGAAAACAGTCTATGCAGAATGTCTATGAAGGTTCTCAGTCATCCAGGTGGAACAGTCTGTGGCTTGAATCATGTCAACTGGATTTCTATTTTTCTTAGTGGAAACGTTTCACTCCTTATCCAAGGAGCTTCTTCAACTGAAGAAGCTCCTTGGATAAGGAGTGAAACGTTTCCACTAAGAAAATAGAAATCCAGTTGACATGATTCAAGCCACAGTCTATGCAGAACAAGTCTGAAAGTTGTTTTAAAATTAGAATCAGAAGTCTGTAAATCACAAGCTCTTTCTTCCTGTTATACAAAATGGATGTGTCTAGTTTTAGGTGGGAGTATATAAAAGGAAGATCTTCCTTGGAGCTTTTTAAAAATAACTAATTGTCTTATTAATTTTATCCAGCTCTTGGAACACAGGGCACACCTTCACAACTACTTTAGTAGAAAATGTTACGGGTCAAGAATGGACTTCTGCATCATTGGCCCTTCCGTTGCAGGAAAGCAGCAGGTGTCCCTCTCCTTGGACACAGTCGGCGTTTGCTGCATCAGCAGCTACTCCACCCGGAATGGGCTGCAATGGCTAAAAAGCAGCTAAAGGGCAAAAGCCCTGAAGAGTTGACATGGCACAGTCCAGAAGGAATCGCCATCAAACCACTGTATTCTGCACGTGATACAGCAGGCTTTCCTGAAGAATTACCTGGAGTAAAGCCCTTCACTCGAGGTCCTTATCCTACCATGTATACCTACAGGCCTTGGACTATCCGCCAATATGCTGGCTTCAGTACTGTGGAGGAAAGCAACAAGTTCTACAAAGATAACATCAAGGGTGAGATGTGTTCCTTAGGGACTGGGCATTAAGGACAGAAGTGTTGTTGTAATCATTCATATTATATTATATTATATTATATTATATTATATTATATTATATTATATTATATTATATTTATACATACCTTCAAATCAGTCTTGACTTCTGGATGAATCCCTGCAGTTTTCCTGGCCACATTTTTGGAAGTGGCTTTCCATTGCCTTCTTCCTAGGGCTGAGAGAAAGTGACTGGCCCACAGTCTTCCAGCTGGCTTCATGCCCAAGAAGGACTAGAACTCATGGTCTCCCAATTTCTAGCCAGTGCCTTTAACCACTAAATCAAACAGGCTCTCAGTTGTAATCATAAGTACATTAGAAATAAGTTGCTTGGGAATTAATAGCACCTTGTCAGGATGATCATATACAACATTCAGTTTTTCTAAGTACTTGCTCAGAAGGGATGCATTTTATTTCATTAGGAAGACTGAGAAGCGTTGCATATTTTCTCAGTCCTCAATAATGAATTGCTTAGTTTGCAGCTGCTGTAAATATGTAACATGAAATCTATTTAAATATTTAGAATAGAGTTCTTTCATTAACGAAATTGCTTACAAGAGCAGAAATAGGAGTGGGAGGGAGGTATTTCTGCTGCCCCATATAGCCCTCTGTGCTTACTCAGAATGTGCACTGGAGGATTGGGGATCCTATGGAGAAAATTGGGGGCCTCAGGGTGGAAGAAAGCCTTGTGCAATTGGACCCTTGCTTGTGTAACACTGAATTCTTCACTAAGTTTTAATGTGATTCCTTTTGGTCTGTATTCCTTTTGAACAACTAATATCCTTTTTCAGTTAAATTCCATCTAGCAAAGATGAAGGATTAATTGAATATGTTAAATTTTATATTTTTACTAAATTATTAATTTCATTTTCAAGCTGGTCAGCAGGGTTTATCCGTCGCATTTGATTTAGCAACTCATCGTGGTTATGACTCAGACAATCCTCGAGTTCGGGGTGATGTTGGAATGGCTGGAGTTGCTATTGACACGGTAGAAGATACTAAGATTCTTTTTGATGGAATTCCCTTGGAGAAAATGTCTGTTTCAATGACAATGAATGGGGCGGTAATCCCTATCCTAGCCACCTTCATTGTTACTGGGGAAGAACAAGGAGTGCCTCAAACCAAGCTGACGGGGACAATACAAAATGATATACTGAAGGAATTCATGGTTCGAAATACATACATTTTCCCACCAGAACCATCAATGCGAATAATTGCTGACATCTTCCAATACACATCAAAGGTATTGTTTGGTTTTGTTTGCTTTGATTACCACAACTAGCTATCATTATGCTGTGTATAAGGATCAGAGGTTGTTACAGAACAAATTTGTACATATTTTTCTTATAGCACATGCCCAAATTTAATTCTATTTCCATCAGTGGATACCATATGCAGGAGGCTGGAGCTGATGCCATTTTGGAGTTAGCTTATACTATAGCTGATGGCTTGGAGTACTGCAGAACTGGACTTAAAGCTGGTCTCACCATTGATGAATTTGCACCAAGGTACATGAATTCAGTTGTGGGGGAGGGGACTCCTCCTCTAACTTCAGGGTCAGGGCACAGATTGCAAACAGCTGTTATATTTCATGATTATATAATGGCTTGCTCTTACACTTGTGAGATTTTCTTGTCTTTTAGATAAATTAGGTAAGTGATTGTTCAAGAGAGGTTCTTTTGAATGGTTCTTTTTTTTTAGTATTTATTTATTTATTTATTTTCTATCCCACCTTTATTATTTTCATAAATAACTCAAAGCGATGAACATACCAAATACTCTTCCCTCCTCCTATTTTCCCCACAACAACAACCCTGTGGGGTGAGTTGGACTGAGAGAGAGTGACTGGCCCAAGGTCACCCAGCCGGCTTTCATGCCTAAGGCGGGACTAGAACTCTCAGTCTCCTGGTTTCTAGCCTGTTGCCTTAACCACTAGACCAAACTGGCTCTCTGAACCTTATAAACATTATTAATAAATGAATTAATGGGATAAAACACACACAGCTGTGTCTTCCTCCCTCCTCATTCACTTCTTTGAACGAAGACATTGGATTATATAAGCTTGTGGCCTGATCCAGCAGGGCTACCCTTATGTTTTTACCCTGGCCTGGGTGTAAAGTAAACTATCTGATGCTGTCAATCCTGTAATGTTTAAAATCTGCATTCACAGTTGAAAAATCTATTCCCTTTCTGATTTAAGTGGTGGTATTACTTGAGTAAAGGTGGATTGTTAATACTTCCAGGGTACATCCTACTGAACAATGAATATATCATTTTATACGTAATTTACATTCTAATTGTGTAAAAGAAAATTATGAATATTAATGCTAATACTTGAGCTATGTGTGTTGAATAGGGATGGGACAGTTTATCATCATTATTAAATTCTTTAACTGATCTTAGCTCTGCTGTTGCTGGTGCTTGAAGCAAACAAGCTCAACAAATTGGCCTTTCTTTGAACAGAGTAACTATTAGCTGAAAAGATCACTCCACTTTTTCATGGCTTAGTGACATTTGTAGGTGAGAGAGTTTGGAATACTATGCTGCTGGTTTAAATTAAGATGTTCATCAGATCTCTGCTCTCACCATGGACCGCACATAATCTCCATCACTCTTGGTCTCATAGGTTACATAGAAAAAACCCTGGTTTGTAGGCAGTGAGTATTGGACATGACTCAGTGACCTTTTAGTAAAATCACCTGTGTTTTTACTAACCTAAAGAAAATGAGGATACTTCAAAAAAAATTAAATTGAACCACGTTGTTTATATGAAATATACTGTAGGTTCTACACTATCATTTATTGCTTACTCTAGGTAAGAACCTAAATTCTTTTATTGCAGGCTTTCTTTCTTCTGGGGAATTGGCATGAACTTCTATATGGAAATAGCTAAATTAAGAGCTGGAAGACGGCTTTGGGCTCACTTAATAGAGAAAATGTTCCAGCCCAAGGACACCAAATCACTTCTCCTTCGAGCTCATTGTCAGACTTCAGGATGGTCACTAACTGAGCAGGTACAAGTCAGAGTATCAGTTATGATGACATGCAAATTTTAAAGAAGTGAATATAGTGTATACTCAACACATTGCTTTCCTGAATATGCTTTTTCTCTAGAACTCTCTTAAGCTGTGGAGTCTTCTAACAATCGAAGATAATATTTGTAGCTGAGAGTTGAACTGTGGAGTTCTTGGTGCTCTCTGAGCTTTGTTGTTTTCTTGCAGACATTTCATTGCCAGACTAGGCAACATCTTCAGTGCGAAAAAACTTTCGCACTGAAGATGTTGCCTAGTCTGGCAATGAAACGTCTGCAAGAAAACAACAAGGCTCAGAGAGCACCAAGAACTCCACAGTCTTCTAGCAATACCAGTTATATAGAGGTGGCATCCAATTCATACCCCAAAACTTCCAGTGTTGCATTTGGGGAAGATTCTGGGGTCTGTTGGGGATAGAAGGGGGTGGGGAAGTTAGTTTCCTGGAATTCTCTTCTCCCAGCATAATGGCTGGAATAATAAGAAAGTTAAGACATTACCCTCTATAAGTCTTATAATCTTTTCATCCATCATTGCTGCTAAAGCTTTGCCCAAATTTCCTGCAGCCTAATATTCTGTGTTTGTGGGTGTGCTACATAGCAATACATATTTCGTATTTGATTAAAATTTTATAAATTGAGAAAGACAGAATTTAGTCACTCAGCAGTGTTAGGGCTGTTCAGAGTATACAAAAGGGATATTTCACATTAGTGTGAGTGAAGCATCTCTCCTCAAAACATTAAACCAACCACAGCCTTTGGAAGGCTTGCATTACTGCTTTGAAGGCTGTCAATTGCTTCTCTGCTAGTCTCAGCATAAGTGTTGTCTGTATATGTACAAACACATTTACAGACAACCAGAGACGGTTTTGAAGCATCTGCTTGACCTTTCCAGAGGATGTGGTGGCTTTAATGCTCCAAGAAGGGATGCTTTCTTTATGCTACACTTTTTGAAGTGCTTCTTTTGAATGTTTGGCACTGACTTAGTAAATATAGTCTAAGCCAGCCTTTCCTTAACAAGTGGGAATATAACACCTAGGTGGGAATTCCTGGGAGAGATCCTGACACATCTGAAGGACTTCATGTCGGGGAAAGCTAGTCTAAGATGTCTTATAAAAAATATAGTTTCCCTTATAATGTATCTGGTCCATTGATCAAATAAGGAGTACATGTTGATTGCATGTATTTATTTATGCAAACATTTATATTCTGCCTTTCTAGTGCGTGTGTGTGTGTGTGCGTGTATATATATATATGTATATGTATATATATATAAAAGAACTAAAGGGAGCATTTAACCATTAAAATAAGTAATTTGATCTTCTGACTCCATTCCACCCTCCATTCCATCATTGGGAGCCAGAGACAGTTTTGAAGCATCCCAGCCCAATGTCAATAACTCACTTTCATCTGGTTATGATAGGGTTCAACCTGCAGATGTAATACTATTGATATCGGTATATTTTTTAATTCTTATTTTGTTGAAGTTTCCAAGCCATAACTGATGTCAAAGTCTAATTCAATAAACATTCCTCAGTATATTGCTGTACTAGAAAGACAAGATGTATTGCTCTGCATCACTTTCATTTTTTTAAACAAAGTTATGATTTTTATAATAGGATCCTTACAATAACATTATCCGCACCACAGTTGAAGCAATGGCAGCTGTTTTTGGCGGTACCCAGTCCCTGCATACAAATTCATTTGATGAAGCTTTAGGACTGCCGACTGTGAAAAGCGCACGAATTGCAAGGAATACACAGATAATAATACAGGAAGAATCTGGCATACCCAAAGTTGCTGATCCATGGGGTGGTTCATTTCTAATGGAATCTCTTACCAATGATGTTTATGAAGCTGCTTTAAAGGTCAGTTTGTTTAGTATGGAGAATGGAGAATAAGAAGGTGCTGGTATGAGTTCAGAAAAAATACTAGCTCGCTTGTTCGTATTGACATATTGCCTCTTTAACAACTATGTGCCTTCCCATTTACCCAATGAAACAAAAAAACCCAATCTTTTCTGGTTAGCTGGCAATAAAATTTACTTTTCACTGATGAGTCGGCAGATGGCTACGAACAAGTCCATGCAGTATTCTTGGCAGCATTTTCAAAAATGGTTTGGCATTCCCTTCCTAGGGCTGAGAGGAGTGCAACTGGCCTGGAGTCACCCCAGCTGGCTTCATGCCTAAGGGAGGACTAGAACTCATGGTCTCCCAGCTTCAAGTCCAATGTCTTTAATCACTACACCAAATAAAAGACAAGTTTGGGGATTAAGAGAGAGACCAATTAAGTCTAAGTTAAGAACATACACTTCATAATAAAGAATACTCTATATCAGTGTTTCTCAACCTTGGCAACTTTAAGACGGGTGGACTTCAACTCCCAGAATTCCCCAGCCAGTATGTGCTGGCTAGGGAATTCTGGGAGTTGAAGTCTACCCGTCTTAAAAGTTGCCAAGGTTGAGAAACCCTGCTCTATATGTTGTCTCTGGGGGTTTTTGGGCTGAGGCCTAAAGAAAGAAATTAACTATATGGCGTAAGTGTATTGAAAATAAATTACTTGTGCACCATTTGAAGAACTTTTAAGGTCTTTCATTAAATTACTTCGTGGGACATTAATTAATCCTTTTAAGAATTGGGAAGTGTATTCTTGTATTAAGTACTTACTTATAAAGAGGGTTCTTACTTATTCCTTTTGGGTAGCTAATTTTTCTGCAGTAGAGAGCCTAAGTACTAAGTAACTATTGTACTAGACAGCCAGCACCCTTGTAGTCATTAATAGTAATTACAATGTCTTGTTTGCTAGCTCATCAATGAGACTGAGGAGATGGGTGGAATGGCCAAAGCTGTAGCTGAAGGGATACCAAAACTTCGCATTGAAGAGTGTGCTGCTCGAAGACAAGCCAGGATTGATTCTGGTAAGGAAAGCACAATGATTTAAATACTTCAATCTTGTAAGCATTTAAAAAGTCCTCTCTTATCTCACTGAAGTAATATATGCACATGGATGATAAGAAGTTGATTCAAACTTTCTATAACTTTTTAAATTCTGTTACAAGATAAATTTAAAAAAATGAAAAAGTTGAGTTTTTTTAGCAATATTGCCAAAAAAAGAAGAGCATTGGGACATTTTTTTCTTTGGCATGAAGATTCTGCGGCTAGTTATGCATGACCAAGGAGACTGCATTTATGTTTCTCAAGCAGCCTTCTATATTGCATAACTTTTAAAATAGTAGAATATAAAGACTGCTGCCTCCCACCCACCCACCCCCCAAATCTCCTGGGCAGGCCAAAGCCTTTAAGTTCCCTTAAGTAATTATTTGGATCCTTTTCTACTCAACAACTTATTGAGACAAAACATATAATTGCTCTACAAGACTTAAATGTGTTTGAAGTTATTGTGGTATGTGGCTTAGAGAATTGTATCACTTGTTTGTTTTGTAAATTACAGTTACAAATTCCATTTTTCTAACTTATCCATTATATATACTGTAGGTAATTAAAACTGCAATAGTTCAAAATGATCCTATAGTATGCTAAGCTTACCAAATATACTATATATGCACAAAAGTTCTTTGAAATAGAGTAATTATAGGAATTCAGCAGTTAGTCTGAAATACATATGTCTGTAGAACCTTATGGAATACATGTATTGTTCTTATATGGGTGTACTCACATGAGTCAAGAGGGCCATTTACAGAATCATTCTGGAAATCTTGATTTCTCTTGAACAGTATTAATCATCATTTGTCCCGTAACTGTTGCAGTTAAACTTCTTCACACACATTTTTTTTGTTATGCAGTTATAACTTAACTTCAGAGTAAAGCTGGGTTGTTCTTAAAAATGAAGACTCTGAAATCCAAAAGCAAAAAAAAGTGACAAATTCATGAATTGCATTAATAGGCAAAAGTAACAAATTCATGAATTGCATTAATAGGCAAATTACTCAGTTGCAGATACTATATATGACCATCATTTTGGTTTTAAAAAATTCAGACTTTCTGATAAATCACTGAAGAATTTCAGCTTTACAGAACAGTTTTAGAGGGCTTGAGTGTGTATGTGGCAAAACAGTGCTTTCTGCCCATCCAGTCCTAGCAAGGCCAATGGAAAGGCAACATATACGTAGGTCCTTCCAGCCATAAACAGAGAGAATTTTGAGTCTACAATTAATTAGTTACATAAAGGTAAAGGTGCCCCCCGCACAGTTGTGCAGTTGTGTCCGACTCTAGGGGCCGGTGCTCATCTCCGTTTGTTAGCCAAAGAGCCAGCGTTGTCCGAAGACGCTTCCCTACGCTCATGTGGCCGGCATGACGCACGCAGAACGCTGTTACCTTCCCACCAAAGTGGTACCTATTCATCTACTTGCATTTGCATGCTTTCGAATTGCTAGGTTGGCAAGAGCTGGAGCTAGTGCGGGAGCTCACTCCGTCACGCGGAGCTAGGGATTCGAACCTCCGAACTTGCGATCTTCCGATCGACAAGCCTGGCGTCTTACCCACTGAGCCACCATGCCCCCTTTAATTAGTTCCATAGGTACATATTAACCTCGTAAATGTGTTTTTAAAAAAAGACTCTGAGGAATACTATTACTTTAAGATATAACTTGTAAAATTTGTTTTATATATACAGAACAATATAAAATAGTGTTCGTTTAGAATATAAAAGAAAAAAGTGATGAGATAATTCCATTTGTATTATACATATTTGAGAAAAAAGGAGTACCACGTATTGATCCAATTTATAAAAAACAGAGGAACTCCGTATATAAGCAAAACTTGTTTCAGCAACTTGCATTTCACCGTATCAGACATTTTCTGCATTCAACAAAACCATTACAGCTGATTTCTATTTTTTCTAAATGTATATCCAGTATAACAGCTGGCAACCTTTTATAAAACCAGATTGTGCAAGATTGATGATCAAAGGTAATATCATCTGCAGTTTCCATGCCAGAGACACAGTCAATACTTTTGCATCAGCTTGTAACAAGAAAACCAGATATTAAAAGTGAGCTTCTGATAGCCAGAAGTGCCATGTGGAGTACCTCTTCCCATCCCCAACCAGTTACTTCTACTAGTTTGGCCAAGTGATTTTTTTGGAGTTCAATTCTCTGAAGTGTTTCTAATATCAGGAGTCCTCAGTTCCATAGATAGCAAGTTAATGATTTTAGTCCCCGAAATGCAAGGATAAGGCGCACTCAATCTATAAAGTTTGCACTCTGCACACATAGAGGCACTCAGTGAAAGCTTGGTGCAAATGCAAAGGTTGGAGGGTGATGGGTGCACTGTATCCCTCCCTTTGTCCTCCTCCTCCTCTTGTCCTTCAAGCAATGTGGAGAGCAAATCTTGTAAAATCAGGAGAAGGGGGCTTTGAGCCCCTGGTGAGACCAAGGCAAATAGGAAGGAAAGAGAGAAGGAGAGAAAAAAAAGGGGGAAACACACACACACACTTCAAACAGTGAAAAACAAATGGCAGAGAACCAACAGATCCAGGCAGTGATCAGGTGCCTAGACAATTGGTTCTTTTAGATCCAGAGACAATGATCACACCAGTAAGTAAGGAGGCTTTAAGCTTTATTGTTTAACTCTGGCAGGTTAAACAGAAACAGAAGAAAACATACCAAGCCAGATGATAACAAATCTCGCTTCAGCTGTTGGGAGCCTCAGTAAACCACAGCTGAGAGACCCCACAAGCCAATTTTGCACCTAGCGCTAGGCCTGTGGCCAAGCTCCAAACCCAAGAGGCAATCTTGAGGTTTTTATCAAAGTCTGACACTAAACCCTCCTGACCCTGTTTCCATGGTGCTGAGACTGCAGGGCCTAACCTTGACTAGATGGTGCACCTGCTCATAACAAAACCCTGGAATATCTGGGAAGCCAGTGCTACTCTAAGCAATCTTGAGGTCTTCCCACAACTGTGTGAAGATCCCTCCCCCCCTTTTCAAGCAAGAGTGAAAAACAATCAGGTTAAACATAACTCAGAATGAACTCCTAAACTTCTAGAATTTTCTTAATATGAAGGATAAATCAAAATATGTCACCTAAACTCCTTGAAATACAATGGTTTTCAGCATTGCCACTCCACTCCAGACAAATTTTAATTTCCCTTCATATTTTTGTTTTTATGAATTCTAAATTTAACTTTAATGTACAGAATATGCATCAGTATTAGCTATTAGGAAAATAACTACTGGAAGCCATGTCATATGTCTATTATTTTATATACAGTGGTTAAATATGGCACTAGCTTGGTCCAAGGTATATAATCCACCCCTGGTATAAAAAATGAGCCATATTGCCCATTACAGTCGTCTTCTGCTTCCCTCAGGGCTGGCTAGGTGGACTAAATAATGTGGTGTTTGCATAAACAGGATTTCTATATGACAATCCTTTAGCTCTAGCTAGTGTTGTATATATATGTTTGCTTACTACATAAAGGTAAAGGTTCCCCCCGCACATTTGTGCAGTCGTGTCCGACTCTAGGGGCCGGTGCTCATCTCTGTTTGTTAGCCGAAGAGCCAGCGTTGTCCAAAGACGCTTCCACGGTCATGTGGCCGCATGACGCGCGCGGAACGCTGTTACCTACCCACCGAAGTGGTACCTATTCATCTACTTGCATTTGCATGCTTTTGAATTGCTAGGTTGGCAAGAGCTGGAGCTAGTGCGGGAGCTCACTCCGCATGCAGGGCTAGGGATTCGAACCTCCGAACTTGCAATCTTCCGATCGACAAGAAACATATATATGTATATATAATAAAAGTGAACATGCAACAATCATACAAAGAAACGTTAAAACTTCTTTTCCACCATGCTCCCCATCCTGAAAACACTTTATTAAGCTCCTCCAGCAACTTCTGGGTGTATGATGGCATTGCTCTGCTTTCTTAGACTGTGGATGCAGGATGAACAAACAGCATTTCTACTTAATGGCACAGTTCCTCCTTGAGCAGCCGTTAGCACATCAAGGGCCCCAATTTACTGCTAGTAGGACATTTGCTGAGTGCAGCACAAAGATCTGTAAGGGGGGACCCAAAGTCTTTTCTCACCTCTGTTAGCAAAAGGACAAATTGCTGCTTCACCCACCCCCCTCCTGTTTCCATTTTGACCAGACTCCAGGAGGGGGAAACAGGAATTGTTGCAGTCCCGGCCTCCCTTTCTAAATTAAAATTAATCATTCTTTAATTCTCATACTCAGGGTTCAGGTAATTTCCTGTTTAGGTAAAAACAACATTATACAATTCAACTGCAAAGAACTTTAATACCATTTAATTCCCCAATAACTTCCCAAAATTAAAATTTGCAAAGCTGGGAAGGAAAAATCTATGCATTGGCATAGGACTTTATTTAGTGCTTGGGCTGCCTCCACAGCCAAAAGTTGTTAAAACAAAAACAAAATTCAGATAGACCATACCAGTCCATGGAGGCTCTATCAACTTTGTCCTAAATATTTTTCCCTTTTATTCATCATGTGCCATGATGAAGGACAAATGAACTTCTCCTTATAATCCATGTACAGTTTTAAAGCTAAAACGTATGAAGCCACCACCCCTTTTTTGTCTCTCTCTCTTTCAAGGGCTTGCATTAGAGCCAATGCTGGACTCTTGCTGCAAGACGGGGTGAGATTGCTGGTAAAAGCTGGAATGCAAAGCACTCTTGAGGCAGCGCAACAGATAAGCAATAGCAATAAGCAAACCATTGCTTCTCTGAGACTGCCTAGGTCTCCTCAAGAGGAGCAGTCAATTCAGTATACAACCTCTGGTCCTCTGGGGTAATAGTTTCAATTGTCTCCCAGGTGGACTTTTGGCCACCTCTCCAGTCTGTATGGGAGGGATGTTTCTATGTACTCAAAGGCAAGCTGTACATGTCCCTATCCTTATCCTTAGCTGGTGGTGTCAGATTACCCATATGAGAAGTGTTTTGGCAAATTGCATCCTTTACCAGCAAAGCGTTCTCATGATGACGTGAACGCCAGGTGGCTAGATAACAAGCATTCCCATAATTTTGAATGGCGTTGTTTACATCTTCATGAGATAGGGAGCGAGAAGGTACCATGTTATGGCTAGCAATGGAAATCTTCCCATGAGAACAAATCCTCCTGATTTCCTTCTGTGGGAAGCCTTGCCCAGGCCCCCTGAGCAAGGAGGGGGGGAACTCAGTGCTTAGATGCAGCACTGCCACCCATGCTATGTGCTTTGATGCCTAGTGTGTGTCACAGCTAACATCCAGCCAATCAGAAAGCTAGAAGAACTGAATATCCAACCATGCAAAATGGTGTTCTATACTTCTTGATTTCTAGTGTCTTTTAGCCATGTAGTTCTTCACGTGTTTACTTTCCGTGGACTGGGCAGAGTGAGCTATGCCTGGCTTTGGGTATAGGCCATGGCAGGAACTCTGGCCCTGGGATCAATACACGGAACTCTGCTTATAAGTTTGTTTTGTTTTTCCTTTTACAATGATGTATCCTGTGTATTCAACTTTTACATTTTTGCGATAATGTACTGTATCTGCATTATTGCCTTATGCTACCAGTAAACACTGTTAGCCCTAACAAGCTGCATTCTTGTCTGTTTATTCTCAAGCCTCGGGTTTTTTCCCTTTAAGCCAGCGTATATCCCATCAGGTGGAGCAGTTGGGGTTTGCCACTTCACAAACTGCTGTTTTGGGGACAGCTGCTTCCCTTCAAGGCTGTTGTAAATTCCTTATATCACACAATTTGATTCAACCAATTTGATTTAGCCTTTCCCACTCATCTAGAAACTTATTTTCCTTACACAGCCTTCAAAATCACATTTATATAGGCCCCAGTAAGGACAGCCAGAAAAACCTTATTTAAAAGGCATCATTATAAACTTCCAGTAGATTGGTGCAAAAAATTAAATATGCATCTTATATGGGAGCTTGTTTTTGGAGCTTTAACGGTCTCTGTTATTTCTCAGCAATAATTAAATTACTCCTTTGGATTTGGAGTTATTTCAAAAGAGAGAAATTTATAAAATTGCAATAGAATGGCTCCTTAACTGTATATAACTTCAGTTTAACAAACCAAATTAATGTGCATTGAAAGTTTAATGGAGCAAAGCATAGAGCCATGAGTAGTGCTGCTGTTAGAGGACACATTAACTGTGAGTAGTGACTGATCAGGGCCCTATTTCTAAGTAACTATTGTAATTTAATATTCAATTATCACTAAATGTTACAGGTTTTATATTATAAGTATAGATGTCTGACAGTTTGTAATGCAGCAAAGTACATTGAAACATCTCAGCTTGTATATATAAGCTATTTTATATTGAATATGTACAATTTCAACTGATTTCAGCTTGTGAATTGATTTCAGCTGACTTCAGATACAGGATAGCAAAAATTAATTTTTTTTTTAATATTTTGAAAATAACAGGTTCAGAAGTAATTGTTGGAGTAAATAAGTACCAGCTAGAAAAAGAAGAAACTGTTGAAGTTTTGGCAATTGATAATACATCAGTCCGAAGCAAACAGATTGAGAAGCTGATAAAGGTAAATGCTGTGCAGATTTTTTAAGAAGAGAAGAAAAAGGATGTTTTTTTCTTTTTTCATGTTCTCCACAAGAACTGAGTAATGCTTAGGAATAAGGTTATTGTCAAATTGCTCAGCAACAGATGGGCTTTTTTTAAAGAATGCTTCATAGACTATTTTAGGAGTGCTTTATATGTGCTATCTTAATCTGTTCCTTATTTGTGGCTGAGGTTTGTGTTAGGGATTTCTAGTGCAATCTCTTAGCTCCATCTATCACAGCTCTGCTCTTTTCTACAAATGTTTCCAAATTTTCTTATACTAGGAAGAATTTAAATGTATGGAATTCGGTATTTTACAGTACAGGTTTGCAGTAAATACATGCAAAAATCTGTTTCCCCTTCCCCATTACTCCAAGAGCGCTGTTCTTGCTCTTCTCCATCTGACATAGGTGACCCTTCTAAATCAGGCTCTACTTGAAGGTGATGTGACAAATGTTTCTAATTGCATTATCTGACTCCTTGACATGTTTTTCACAAAAACTGACAAGCTCCCATCCATGTGCTGAGACAGAAGATGGGTATGTTCCTTTTTACTGGCTGTTGTGGGTCTTCCGGGCTGTGTGGCCGTGTTCTGGAAGTTGTGGTTCCTAACGTTTCGCCAGCATCTGTGGCCAGCATCTTCAGAGGGCAGGAGCACAGATAGAAGCAAAATCTCTGTGCCCAGGTAGAGTGGCAATGTTCTATTTATAGAGCTAAATTATAGGAGATTAGGTGGGGTTTTTTGTTGTGTTGAAATGTTAACGAGTGGCTGATGAGCGTGATTAGCATGTTCATTGTGAGAAGTATTCCCATGTCCTGGTGGTTGGACTGAGTTCGTTGACCTTTTGCAGGCTGTGTTTTTCAGGACTGGTAGCCAGGTTTTGCTAATTTTTAAACTTTCTTCTTTTTTATTGTAACTGTGCTGGTGTTTGTGAATTTCAATGGCTTCTCTGTATAATCTGGTGTAGTGGCTTTTGGTGTTGTCCAGTATTTCTGTGTTTTCAAATAGGATTTTGTGTCCCGTTTGCTTGAGAGCATGTTCAGCTACTGAAGATTTTTCTGGTTGCTGTAGTCTGCAGTGTCTTTCATGTTCTTTTATCCTGGTGTGAATGCTTCGTTTTGTGGTTCCGATGTATACTTGGTCCACAGCTGCATGGTATGCGGTATACTCCTGCAGCGGTGCGGGGGTCCCTTTTGTCTTTTGCTGATTTTAGCATTTGTTGTATTTTTCTGGTGGGTCTGAAGACTGTTTGAAAGTTGTGTTTTTCCATCAGTTTTCCCATGCGGTCAGTGACTCCTTTGATGTATGGCAGGAATACTTTGTTTGTGGGGGGCTGTTTTTCTTCAGTTGGATGTTGTTTTCTTGGTTTGATGGCTCTTTTTATTTCATTCTTGGAATAGCCATTTGCCTGTAGGACCCAATTCAGATGGTTAAGTTCATTGTTGAGAAATTGGGTTTCACAGTTTCGATTAGCACGATCCACCAAGGTTTTGATCATGCCTCTCTTTTGTCGTGGGTGGTGATTGGAATTTTTGTGTAGATATCGGTCCGTATGGGTGGGTTTTCTGTATACTTTGTGTCCTAGTTTGAGGTCCGGATTGCGTATGACCAGCGTATCTAAAAATGGAAGTTTGCCATCAGTTTCTTTTTCCATAGTGAATTGTATATTGGGGTGGATTCTTGTGGCAAGAATCCTAAGGAAAGCAAAGCCCCCCACCAGCAACATTACTAAGAAGGAGAGAAACGCCATAGAGACCCTCAATTCGGACCCAGACATCATCATCCTTCCAGCGGATAAAGGCAATGCCACGGTAATTATGAACATAGATGAATACAAAGAGAAAATCAGAGAATTACTAGACCCCACCACATACAGAACAATAAGACGGGATCCGACCAGCAAAATCATGAAGCAAACCAACACACTGATAAAGAGCTCCTCCCTGCATCCCAACGTACTACAACGTATTTTCAAGACAGAAGCTCTCTCACCTAGACTATACGGACTCCCCAAAATCCACAAAGACTCGATCCCACTCAGACCCATTGTAAGTGCCATTGGCTCCCCGACATATGAATTATCCAAACATTTGGCAACCCTTTTACAGACCCACATCGGACAGACTCCATCCCACATCAAAGACTCAGGACACTTCATCAACAAAATCAGCACCCTAAAACTCAACCACACGGACAAACTGGTCAGCTTTGATGTGGTCTCCCTGTTTACCAAGGTGCCAGTAAGGGACACCCTGGCACTCATCAAGCAAATCTTCCCAGAAGACATTACAGCTTTATTTCAACACTGCCTAACAACTAGTTACTTTCAATGGGAGAATGAGTTCTACGAACAGATGGATGGCGTTGCCATGGGAAGCCCCCTGAGCCCAGTCATAGCAAACTTTTACATGGAACACTTTGAAAAACAGGCTTTGGAATCGGCACCCATTACACCAACAGTCTGGTTCCGGTTCGTGGATGACACCTTCGCAATTTGGAGTCATACTGAAGAAGAACTGGAGAAATTTCTGGACCACCTAAACGGCATCCACCCCAATATACAATTCACTATGGAAAAAGAAACTGATGGCAAACTTCCATTTTTAGATACGCTGGTCATACGCAATCCGGACCTCAAACTAGGACACAAAGTATACAGAAAACCCACCCATACGGACCGATATCTACACAAAAATTCCAATCACCACCCACGACAAAAGAGAGGCATGATCAAAACCTTGGTGGATCGTGCTAATCGAAACTGTGAAACCCAATTTCTCAACAATGAACTTAACCATCTGAATTGGGTCCTACAGGCAAATGGCTATTCCAAGAATGAAATAAAAAGAGCCATCAAACCAAGAAAACAACATCCAACTGAAGAAAAACAGCCCCCCACAAACAAAGTATTCCTGCCATACATCAAAGGAGTCACTGACCGCATGGGAAAACTGATGGAAAAACACAACTTTCAAACAGTCTTCAGACCCACCAGAAAAATACAACAAATGCTAAAATCAGCAAAAGACAAAAGGGACCCCCGCACCGCTGCAGGAGTATACCGCATACCATGCAGCTGTGGACCAAGTATACATCGGAACCACAAAACGAAGCATTCACACCAGGATAAAAGAACATGAAAGACACTGCAGACTACAGCAACCAGAAAAATCTTCAGTAGCTGAACATGCTCTCAAGCAAACGGGACACAAAATCCTATTTGAAAACACAGAAATACTGGACAACACCAAAAGCCACTACACCAGATTATACAGAGAAGCCATTGAAATTCACAAACACCAGCACAGTTACAATAAAAAAGAAGAAAGTTTAAAAATTAGCAAAACCTGGCTACCAGTCCTGAAAAACACAGCCTGCAAAAGGTCAACGAACTCAGTCCAACCACCAGGACATGGGAATACTTCTCACAATGAACATGCTAATCACGCTCATCAGCCACTCGTTAACATTTCAACACAACAAAAAACCCCACCTAATCTCCTATAATTTAGCTCTATAAATAGAACATTGCCACTCTACCTGGGCACAGAGATTTTGCTTCTATCTGTGCTCCTGCCCTCTGAAGATGCTGGCCACAGATGCTGGCGAAACGTTAGGAACCACAACTTCCAGAACACGGCCACACAGCCCGGAAGACCCACAACAGCCATCGAACTCCGGCCGTGAAAGCCTTCGACAATACATTCCTTTTTACTCTTGAAAATGATTTCCATACTAGGTCTAATTTTATCTTATTCATCCTGGGGTGGATTATAGCCCCATTAAACTGTTCAGTAATCACAATCCTTATGTATACAAACAGATAGATGCATTTTCCTCTATCCTTTCCTGTCCATTTTTCTTTCCTGTCTCTCGCTCCACCATTTACACCTACTGCATGCTATTCCCATGTATAATACTCACATCCACAACCTGAAATAAGCAGCTTTTCAGGACTGATGTTTGTCTGTTTCCTGCTCTGCTGAAGCAATTCCCATGAACAACTTAAAGCACAATCTGTCTCTTTCATTTGCGAGTTTGAAAATCAAATTTGTAAATATCGGAAATGTTTGTAAATATCCGGTGACACTTCAGCAGATGAACTAATGAACAGATGTGGGAGATAGTGGCTTGTTTTAGTCCACTTAAATCTGAACTCAAAGTTGTAAACATTTGAGACACTTCTGCTGCTTTGTTTTTTCAGTTTTGTTTATCTCGACCCTAGTAGGTAGCTAAAACTGACCTTCTGGCATAGATAACGATACAGATGGCTTAATTATTATGCAAGCACTAAACTTTCTTTTGAGCATTTGAAATTATTTTGAGGGTAGAGGGACAGACCTACTGATAACATTCCATTGTCAAATAGAAATCCGTTTTGGAGAATTTGGCCACACAATTCATGAAATAAACCTTAAGCTTTAGCCACCTATAATATGACTTTATGAAAGCAAGAATACACAGAAGAACTATACAAGAAAGATCTTAATATCCCTGATAAATACGATGGTGTGGTCACTGACCTTTAGCCGGACATCCTAGAGAGTGAAGTCAAGTGGGCCTTAGGAAGCATTACTAACAACAAAGTTAGCGGAGAAGACAGTATCCCAGCTGAGCTATTTAAAATCCTAAAAGATGATGCTGTTAAAGTGCTGCACTCAATATGCCAACAAATTTGGAAAACTCAACAGTGGCCACAGGATTGGAAAAGGTCAGTTTACGTTCCAATTCCAAAGAAAGGCAATGCCAAAGAATGTTCAAACTACCGTACAATTGCGCTCATTTCACATGCTAGCAAGGTTATGCTCAAAATACTACAAGCTAGGCTTCAGCAGTATGTGAACCGAGAACTACCAGAAGTGCAAGCTGGGTTTCGAAGAGGCAGAGGAACTAGAGATCAGATTGCCAACATTTGCTGGATCATGGAAAAAGCAAGAGAGTTCCAGAAAAACATCTACTTCTGCTTCATTGACTACGCTAAAGCCTTTGACTGTGTGGATCACAACAAACTGTGGCAAAGTCTTAAAGAGATGGGAGTACCAGACCACCTTACCTGTCTCCTGAGAAACCTGTATGCGGGTCAAGAAGCAACAGTTAGAACCGGACATGGAACAACCGACTGGTTCAAAATTGGGAAAGGAGTACGACAAGGCTGTATATTATCACCGTGCTTATTTAACTTATATGCAGAATACATCATGAGAAATGCCGGGCTGGATGAATCACAAGCCGGAGTTAAGATTGCCGGGAGAAATATCAACAACCTCAGATATGCAGACGATACCACCCTAATGGCAGAAAGTGAAGAGGAACTAAAGAGCCTCTTGATGAGGGTGAAAGAGGAGAGTGCAAAAGCTGGCTTGAAACTCAACATTAAAAAAACCCAGATCGTGGCATCTGGTCCCATCACTTCCTGGCAAATAGAAGGGGAAGAAATGGAAGCAGTGACAGATTTTATTTTCTTGGGCTCCAAGATCACCGCAGACGGTGACTGCAGCCATGAAATTAAAAGACGCTTGCTCCTTGGGAGGACGCCCTCCGAACAATCACTCATGCTCTCGTCATCTCCCATGTAGATTATTGCAATGCGCTCTACATGGGGCTACCCTTGAAGACTATCCGGAAGCTTCAGCTAGTGCAGAATGCGGCCGCGCGAGCAATTTTGGGTGCACCAAAATCTGCACACATAACACCTCTGCTCTGCGAGCTGCATTGGGTGCCGGTCTGCTTCCGGGTACAATTCAAGGTGTTGGTTATTACCTTTAAAGCCCTACATGGCATGGGGCCAGAATACCTGAAGGACCGTCTTATCCCCATTTTATCGACCCGCCCCACCAGGTCATTCAGAGAGGGCCTGCTACGAACCCCATCAATTAAAGAATGTCATCGGATGGGGTCTAGGAGGCGGGCCTTCTCTGTGGTAGCGCCCACACTGTGGAACATCTTGCCCCCAGAGTTGAGGCAGATCTCCTCCCTCCCGACCTTTAGGAAAGAGCTGAAGACCTGGTTCTGCCGCCTGGCATGGGAAGGAGGAAAGGATAGTTCCTCATGGGGGTGGTTAATTCCTTAATTTATTGTCCTTCGTTTAATTCCATCTCCATCTGGATTTATAATTATTTATTAATTTATACATTGTACATTGATGTTTTATCCTGTTTTAATCTATTTTATTGTAAACCGCCCAGAGTTCCCCGTTGGGGGAGATGGGCGGTTATATAAATTTAATTAAATAAATAAATAAATAAAAGCTATGGCAAACCTAGACAGCATATTAAAAAGCAGAGACATCACCTTGCCGACAAAGATCCGTATAGTTAAAGCTATGGTTTTTCCAGTAGTAATGTATGGCTGTGAGAGTTGGACCATAAGGAAGGCTGAGCGCCGAAGAATTGATGCTTTCGAACTGTGGTGCTGGAGAAGACTCTTGAGAGTCCCTTGGACTGCAAGGAGGTCAAATCAGTCAATCCTAAAGGAAATCAACCCTGACTGCTCATTGGAAGGACAGATACTGAAGCTGAAGCTCAAATACTTTGGCCACCTAATGCAAAGAGAGGACTCACTGGAAAAGACCCTGATGCTGGGAAAGACTGAAGGCAAAAGGAGAAGGGGACGGCAGAGGATGAGATGGTTAGATAGCATCACCGATGTAATGAACATGAATTTGAGTAAACTCCGGGAGACGGTGGAGGACAGGAAGGCCTGGCGTGCTATGGTCCATGAGGTCACGAAGAGTCGGACACGACTAAACGACTGAACAACAACAACAAAAGCGTAGCCTAACTTACAGCACCAGCTCACAACAACTGCTCTAATGAGAAGAAACACCTGCTTTCATTAACCATAGAAACTATAGTAAACAATTGCCTGCTTGCTATATTCAGATTTGGAAAGATACATCACAGCACATTTCATGTGAGCTTGTTATTTTTTGTGAAAAGTATATAGTAGGTAGGCAATGGTCTGGAATGGGAATTATGTATAATAATAATATTTTATATTTTAGAAAGTTACAGTGAATGAATATTTATGTGTGCTGGAAAATCATGGGAAAACTTTTTTATCAATTTTTAAAATTGATAAAAATTAAGAGAGACACGCTGCAGATGTATTTTAATACATTAGATATGAAGAAAACTCATATTTCTGAAAACGGCTTTGATTTAAACAATAGTAAAATGTGCACATTTTATTGATTATTTATTGGGCCTCAAAATGGGGCAGGTTAAGAATCTCAGAATGTAATGTTTATAACAGCAATTGATCTGAAAGCTTGACAAACTTTTTGTAGTCTGTGATTGCAGCTGAATTGCTTGGCTTCAAAACCCAGTTTTAGGCATACGCATGTTTGTAACTGAGATGGCTAATTAAGTCCTTTTTCATCAACCGAGGTATGTGAGGAAAGTCAGGGTGGAATCTCTCTAGGATTGTGCTGTGATTAGTAGTGTGAAGTATTGCTTTTCTTTCATGCTTCTCCTTAAAGGTGAAAGCTTGCAGAGATGAAGTAGCAGCCCAAAAGTGTCTCACTGCCTTAACAGAATGTGCTGCTACAAGCCAAGGTAACTTGCTGGCCCTGGCAGTAGAAGCAGCACGTGCAAGGTAGGTGGAAAGGATTGTGTGCATTTATCAAATAACTAAATGGACTTTAAATCTGCTCTTTTTGGTTCGTAGTAGAGCTGTGCAACTCACTTGACAAGTACAGTGCCTCCCTGCATTCCATCTGCAAAGCAGCATTTGAGGCTAACCCAAGGTTTTCTTGGCATGTAGGATCATGGAGAGAAGTTACTTCCATTGGAATACCCAATGATGTGTCCATTGCTTCCAGAAATGTACACAGGAGAGTATTCTGCTTCTTGAATGATTTGCCATGCCTACTTCCTGAGCAACTAATAAAGTGGCTAGAATTTGGTAGTTGGACGTAGTAAACCCTAGCTTTAATCTATTCACCTGTAATTCTGAATGCCTGAGATCATGTTGACAAGAAAGCCTACATGGGAACTGTAAAAGCCTATAGTGTTCCACATAGTTGAGAAACTGATACAATCACATATCCCAACCATGCTATTCATTGTAATACATTCAGCTGAAAACAGTTAATTTCTCTGTTAATCACTTCAGAAACAATTCTCCCTGAGGGTATAACTGAACTAGAAGCCAGCATGGTGTAGCAATTAAGGTGTGGACTAACACCAGGGAGTTTGCTCTCTACCACAGAAGCTCACTGGGTGAATTTAGGCAGTCATCCATCAGCCCAACCTACCTCACAGGTTGTTTTTTTCGGGGGGTGGGAATGGGAGGAGGGAGTACTATATATTCTACCTTGCCTTCTTGAACAAAAATCAAGATATATATCTTATATGAATATGCTTACATATGTAAGCTATTATAATTTCAAATATTGTTGAACTGGAGAATATGGAGATGAGATATACTCGTTACAGCATACTGCTATAATACAAGAACAGAGTTTTTGCTGAAGTCGGGGTTATATTTTGATAGTTCATACCAACTGCAGGAGAAATCTAAAGTTTTGATTGTATACTTGCTTCAGATGTACGGTTGGTGAAATAACAGATGCAATGAAAAAGGTGTTTGGTGAGCACAGAGCCAGTGATCGCATGGTGAGTGGTGCGTATCGTCAGGAGTTTGGGGAGAGTGATGAGATTACTCAAGCTATCAACAGGTAAGACGTGTACTCTCTCTCTCTGTGCTTATATGTATTATTTTCCAAGAATCCAAATTCTCTAGTTTAGTTTAGGCCTTACATCTTTCCTCCATTGTTAAGTGGGGAGGTCACTTTCTCTTTTTTCCATTCTCTAAGCCTGTCATACTTGCTTAGTAAATGTATTTTTTCCAAACTTCATAAGATCCAGTAATACCTTTAAAGCTTTTGTATCTTTCAGCATTTCTAAAGAATTTTTGATGCTTCTATGTAAGGTCTCCATGTTATTTTTCTTAGTTTGTTTAATAATTCAAGTTCATTTAATCTTATCATTTTCCTAATGAGACTTGGGCAATATTTTGAAATTAAATGGTCTTTGGAGCCAAGATGGCGACGAGGCAGCAACTGCTGTAAAGAGCTCCTCCAAAGTTTACCTTTTACCAGCTTTTCGCCCCTAATTTTATTGTTTTAAATTGTTTTAAATATTAGCTCATTTTACCTTACATTCACCCCTCCAATGTGTCAGCCTTGAGCTGCCCTATCGGAGCCCTCTTCGTATAGAAAGAGTAGAGGAAAACTCTGGGACATCACTAACCAACATGGGAAAAAGAAAGAAGAGACATCGTACACATTCTGCAAGACAAGCTACTTCTAAGCCCATGAAACAGCAGAAAGTCGACAGTTACCTAACAAGCAGGCAGCCATCTCCTGTAAGTAATTTAATCTCTTCCAACCTCCCCGATGGGTATGATGCACTAGAGTGGGATTTACAAGCAGAGATTGAAAGTCAACAACTCATAGATCATAAACAAAATAAAAGAGGCCTTCGTGAAGCTTATTGAAAATCAACCTAATGACCAGAGACAGCTGATTACACATGCGGTGAAGGGTGAGAAGCAAGTGCCTAATGGTCACACAGATAAGAGAGAGAGGCATTTAAATCGTAAATATTACTTACAGCCTAATCAAATCACCCTACAAATATCAAACAACAGCATAAATAGAGGGCGTTGGGGATCAAAAAGAGTAATTATCCTATCTTTAAGCCAGCTACTACGCTGGGAAAGACAGCTGATTGATTTGGAGAAGGCTGAATGGCTCCCACCTAGCAGAGACTGCAAACGAATTTTACTTAAATTCAGGCAGCCTACAATCTCTAGTGTGCTGTTTAAGATGAGGCTCTTTTTGCATCTTTTTTCAATATTCCCAATACGCGTGTTCCGTTCAGAGGAAATCGGCCCATTCCTAAGCCAACCAGGCCTAGTGGGTACTGTCTTTTTAAAAAACAAAAGTGACAACTCGACTTCAGATAACCTCAAGGATATCTTACCAGTTCTGCCCCTGTCTGTGCTGCCTACAGCAAGACAGTGCACAGAGGATCCCCTGGAAGAAAACCTGATTAACTCTTTCAGCGCTTTGTCAGACTTGGAACAAGCTGACATTATTAAAAGACTGGATGATCTGAGAGAGAGACTAGTGGCAACACGTAAAGCAGCCAAACCATTAATTGACCTAGTTTTACCAACTACTCAAGGTAACTGCAATTTCTTTGAGAAAGATCTTGTTGGCACTTTTGCCCCTTCCCTTGCCAAGTGGAACTCAGACATGCAGATCATGTTGGACGCTGCTGATAGACAAGAGGAAGGCTTTGATTGCCTAAAACCCTGGGATCCACAACCAGAGTTAGGTGGTGGGCCACACCAGGAATATGATGGACATTTGCAGCCTAACCTAACCCATTCAAAAATTGGCATCCTTTCCAGCTCTCCAGGCAAACCTCTGCTTCAGGAATCACAGGAAATTATGACAAAGACATCCTCTGAGGCAGGAAGAAGACCACCACTCAGAGCTGAGACAAAACCTCTGGCCACTGAAATAGATATGAAACAACAACCTGCTAATGTTTACCATTCTATGTGTAAGCTACCACACAACTCATCTGACCCTATACAGCAGCAAGAGAGTGGTAAAGGAAGGCCAAATCTTAACCAGTGTGTCTTTCTAGACACTGAAGGAATGCTGGACCTCATCTTACCTGCAGAATGACTGCATGAGCCACACCATTCAACCACAGACCTCAGCACATTGCCAGTCACCCCTTCTGATAATGAGGAAGTTCTATTCGGCTATTGACATGGAATATAGCCGGATGGAAGAACAGAATGTCAGATGGAGATCTGTTGGAGTTCCTCTCCAAGTTCGACATTATAGCACTCCAAGAGACATGGTTAACCACCAGTGATGAAGAAGTTTACCTAACAGGCTTTAGATCCTGGTCTACACCAGCGCGCAAATTTAAGTCAAAAGGGCAGGCCTCGGGGATTATGCGTATTTGCTAAGGCAGAGCTGGGCTGGCAAGGGCACCAACTGATAGAAGACACCTTCTATCTTCTAGCTATTCAATTCAAATACAAATTATCTGAGGTTGTGCTGCTAAACGCATATCTACCCCCCTATTCCTGCCCCTGCTTCTCCCCCGACATCTGGGTGCAACTAGAAAAGACAGTTGTAGAGATAAATACAAAACATCTCAAAGCCATTGTGATTCTACTGTGAGATTTTAACGCTAGGGTGGGGGCTTCTTTGCATGATTATGCACACTTGGGTATCATACCTGAGAACTATTTAACAAATGACCCACCCTGGCACTCCAGAGACTCTAAAAGGAACATGGTGGGCTCCAATTTGATCTCCTTGACATACACATGCAATCTTCACATCCTAGGAGGCAAAAGCAGCTGTTTCATATATCCCTTTACCTTCCATGCTGGGAATGCTAGCAGTGTCCTGGATTATATATGTGTCTCAACAGACAAAACCAATTTATTCTCAGACATTCAATTTTTACGTGAGGGAGGACAGTAACCATCAACCGATTGCAGTTAATTTTTATGGCAAATCTGATTTAAGACCACCCACAGCACATGACAAGAGGCTACTTGCTAACCTTGAAGTGAGGCAAGCCAGGAGGCTCAAATGGTCTAAGGTGGATACTAAGGCAATTTCTAGTTTTATGAACTCCGAGAGGGCTCAGTCCTGGGTGAAAATGGTTGTTACATCTAGTCAAGACCCAAACGGAACTTTTACTGGGTATGCCAATCTTTGCAGTATGCTAAGAAACTTTTTAATAGATAACTTGCCAGCCAGGAATCAACAGTCAATAAGATCTAATTGGTTCGACCTTGATTGCTCTCGCTCAAGAAAGACCCTAAGAGCAGCCATGCGCTTGGTTCAAAGAAATCCCACACCAAACAATCATGCTAAGATGCTAAAGCTCAGATGCAATTACAAGAAACTAACAGTCACTAAGAAGGCTCAGCTAACAGCTACAGTTTGGTCTGAGCTAGAAAAGTCAGCAAAAGGGTCCAACTCAGCAATATTTTGGAATATACACTGCTCAAAAAAATAAAGGGAACACTGAAACAACACAATGTAAGTCCAAGTCAATCACACTTCTGTGAAATCAAACTGTCCACTTAGGTAGCAACACTGATTGACAATCAATTTCACATGCTGTTGTGCACATGGAATAGACAACGGGTGGAAAGCATAGGCAGTTAGCAAGTCATCCCCAATAAAGGAGTGGATCTGCAGGTGGTGACCACAGACCACTTCTCAGTTCCTATGCTTTCTGGCTGATGGTTTGGTCACTTTTGAATGCTGGCGGTGCTTCCACTCTAGTGGTAGCATGAGACGGAGTCTACAACCCACACAAGTGGCTCAGGTAGTGCAGCTCATCCAGGATGGCACATCAATGCGAGCTGTGGCAAGAAGGTTTGCTGTGTCTGTCAGCGTAGTGTCCAGAGCATGGAGGCGCTACAGGTCAGTACATCAGGAGACGAGGCCGGAGGAGGGCAACAACCCAGCAGCAGGACCGCTACCTCCGCCTTTGTGCAAGGAGGGACAGGAGGAGCATTGCCAGAGCCCTGCAAAATGACCTCCAGTGGGCCACAAATGTGCGTGTGGCTGCTCAAACGGTCAGAAACAGACTCCATGAGGGTGGTATGAGGGCTCGACGTCCACAGGTGGGGGTTGTGCTTACAGCCCAACACCGTGCAGGACGTTTGGCATTTGCCAGAGAACACCAAGATTGGCAACTTCGCCACTGGCGCCCTGTGCTCTTCACAGATGAAAGCAGGTTCACACTGAGCACATGTGACAGACGTGACAGGGTCTGGAGACGCCGTGGAGAACGTTCTGCTGCCTGCAACATCCTCCAGCATGACCAGTTTGGCAGTGGGTCAGTAATGGTGTGGGGTGGCATTTCTTTAGGGGGCCGCACAGCCCTCCCATGTGCTCGCCAGAGGTAGCCTGACTGCCATTAGGTACCGAGATGAGATCCTCAGACCCCTTGTGAGACCATATGCTGGTGCGGTTGGCCCTGGGTTCCTCCTAATGCAAGACAATGCTAGACCTCATGTGGCTGGAGTGTGCCAGCAGTTCCTGCAAGACGAAGGCATTGATGCTATGGACTGGCCCGCCCGTTCCCCAGACCTGAATCCAATTGAGCACATCTGGGACATCATGTCTCGCTCCATCCACCAACACCACGTTGCACCACAGACTGTCCAGGACTTGGGGGATGCTTTAGTCCAGGTGTGGGAGGAGATCCCTCAGGAGACCATCCGCCACCTCATCAGGAGCATGCCCAGGCGTTGTAGGGAGGTCATACAGGCACGTGGAGGCCACACACACTACTGAGCCTCATTTTGACTTGTTTTAAGGACATTACATCAACGTTGGATCAGCCTGTAGTGTTCTTTTCCACTTTAATTTTGAGTGTAACTCCACATCCAGACCTCCAGGGGTTGCTTACATTTGATTTCCATTGCTTTTTGTGTGATTTTGTTGTCAGCACATTCAACTATGTAACGAACAAAGTAATTAATACGAATATTTCATTCATTCAGATCTAGGATGTCTTATTTCAGTGTTCCCTTTATTTTTTTGAGCAGTGTAGTATCTGGCATGCTGAAGGAGCGTAAGCTCCTACTTGATAACCCCATTTCTGCTCCAGTTTGGGAGGATTTCTATACTACCTTATTTGCCAACTCCAAGCAGGATCATCCAGGAAAGATGACCACTGAGCCTCTGACCCTTGACAATCTTCCTCCCTGGCCACCAGTGTCAGTGACAGAAATTAAGCACATTATTCAGTCACTGAAACCCAGTAAGGCACCTGGTGAAGACTTCCTACCACCAGAACTTTTCAGGACACGCATTGACTGGTGGGCTCCACTGCTGGCAGGACTGTTTACATACATAGACAACACTGGCCATATTCCAGCAGGATGGGAACTCTCCATCATAGTTCCCATACACAAAAAAGGAGACAAGGAACACCCTAAAAATTACAGACCCATAAGCCTTATAACAGCTAAGATGTATGCAAAACATCTACTGAGAAAAATAGAGGACTGGGCAATTGAGAAAAATATATTAGTGGAAGAACAGGCCAGGTTCAGACATGAGCACTCTACAATAGATAACTACTTTGTTTTATACCATCTCATCACTAAATATACAACTGATGGCAAACATTTGTTTACATCTTTCATAGATCTTAGTGAGGCATTCAACTCCATAAACAGATATTCTATGGAAGAAGCTGGCCAAGTTAAATATGGAACCTAGACTTTTATACTGTACCTGATAAAGGCCCTCTACACAAATACATGCCTGAAAGTCCGCATCAGAGTCAACAGTTCTCTTACGCAGAGCATTCCCACCTATAAAGGTATCAGACAAGGATGCATCTTGGCCCCAATGTTGTTTAATCTTTATGTCAATCTTTATTCCTCCATTCCACGGATCTTCACATGCCAAAGATCCTCAACAGACATACCAACATCCTTTTGTACACAGACGACTTGGTTCTGATGGCACATTCCCAAGTAGGCCTGAGAAGACTGATGGGAAATTTGGTGCTTATTGCGACTCTAATTTTTTGAATATTAATAAGTCCAAATCCAAAGTGGTGGTTTTTGGAAAAAGGTGGGCCAAATACAACTGGCACTTGGATGGGGAGCCTATAAAACAAATAGATTGTTTCACATATTTTGGGGTGGTTTTTACAGATACAGGGCCTTGGGTCAATCACTTCAAACAAAGTTCTATAAAGGCCACAGCAAGCTCTAAAACATTAATCAAACTACTTAGTTACAACCACCCAAGTACTCTGCTCCCCATTTTAAAGGTCCACAAGGCAAAAATCGTACCAGTGCTAACATATGGTGCCGAATTGGGGGGCCTGTCAAAGGCCGCCTTCCTTAAAGAAGCATGCTTTTTAAGAACTATTCTGCGGACCGACGGGAATACACCTCCAGCAGCAGTAAGAGCTGAAACGGGCACCCATTCCATTTACAGTCTAGCAGTAATCAGAGTCTTTAACTATTGGTGGAGGATTCTCCCAATGGAACCTGATAAGACTACCAAAAATGTGCCTATAAGAACAGATGGGCACAGTTCAACCCCACCACATGGACCAACCAACTTTTCCAAACCATTTCACATCTCGGCTTCTCAACACAATATCTACTTTCAGCCGGACATCAGGCCAAGGCAATATTTAAACAAAGAGTCTTGAATGTTAACGCCCAAACCGACATTGAGGTACTTGAAAACATTAAATCGTTGAAATGGCTGGCCAAGAATAAAATGTCCTTTCAAACAGAACAATACCTGACACTGGGTTTGACTCAATACCATAGGATAGCTCTTACCAGAGCAAGATTTGAGCAGCTAGATTCTATGGTCAAATATGGACGATTCCACCAAGTCCCATATTTTGGGAGAACATGTGTTTGTGGAGCATCTGAAATAGAAGACATTGCGCATGTCCTATTTAAATGCCAATTATACGCCTCAGCAAGGGCTCAGTACTTACAGACTCTACTTGACAGAACCATACACTGGGACTGTAATAAACAACTATCTTACTTCCTTCAGGGTACAAACACATATGTAGTCTCTAGAACTGTTAAGTTCATAGTCAGGGCTTTCCAATTGGGAACACATTTTATAGAACATATTGGGTAGCATGCAAAGGCTATGAATTCACCTAAATACATTTTGTATTTGTATTTTACTATTCATCTTATTATAAGCCTCTGCATTATTTTATACTCTTTTATCTTACTCTTTTATCTTTATCTTACCTCACTGTATTTTATCTCATTTTATCTCACTCTAGTCTATTTTACCGTGTTATATTGTATTTTACCTGTCTTATTTTACTGTATTTTATTGTGACTGATGCCCATTTTTAGATATCGTCATTTGACTAATCAATAAAGCCATACTACTTTGAAATTAAAATTTAGCAAATAAATTATTTTAAAAAGTATATTCTGAATTGATTTTAAAAAAATATTTTCTTAATTCTCAGTTTCAAGACCAGGACTATAAACTGTGATACGTGAATGAAATTTCATGCTCAAATAGTGCTTACAAAATTCAAAGTTATATAGATCTCAGATTTTTATACATTGGGAATGCAAAATCTATGGCTTCCAGGAATGCGTGTGACATGGTCTTCAGTGTCTCTTTGTTTCCTTAAAGCAGTGCTTTCCAAAGTCCCGCCGTTGGCGACACACCAATGGCGGCGGCGGCCTCGTGTGTCGCGCTAAAACCCGGAAGCGCTGATGGTGCACCGCTGCCGCCACACCATCAGCACTTCCAGATTTTGTTGCGACACAGAGTTTGGAAAGCTGTGCCTTAAAGCCGCCTTCCTTTCCCTGCTAATATGTTCTTCACCAGATTTCCCTTTAGCACCTTCCTCCCTCTGCCTTTTATCTCTCTCTCCGTTTTTTCTAATCTTTCTCTACTTCTCCATGCTGCCTGTACCCCATCCCTGCCTGATCCTTTTTATCCCTTCCTGTCTCCTCTTCATCTGTGCTACCTTTATTTCCTTCCTTCCAAAAGAACAGAAACCCTCAGCCATTTTTATGTTCATTAGCAGAGGGAAACTATTGTGTTTACAGCTCCCCTAATAATGACGCAACTCTGTACTATTTATTTGTAGAATAATTTATTTGTAAAACCAGTTTGGTCTAGTGGTTAAGGCAACGGGCTAGAAACCAGGAGGCTGTGAGTTCTAGTCCCGCCTTAGGCATGAAAGCCGGCTGGGTGACCTTGAGCCAGTCACACTCTCTCAGCCCAACTCACTTCACAGGGTTGTTGTTGGGAAAATAGGACGAGGAAGGAGTATTAGGTATGTTCGCTGCATTGAGTTATTTATAAAAAAAATAAAAATAAAGGCTGGACAAAAAATAAGTGAGTAAGTAATGCTGCCCAGCTATGACTCTGGGTGGGAAATATCATTTAAAAACCAAAAATTTACAACCCAACCAGTATAAAGTCAGTATAACAAACCGTAACAGTACACACATAGCTGAGGCTAGAAATAACCAACACTGACTTTCCCAACAGAGTAGGCTCAATTACCAACATGGCCCACTGCACAGGAGAAGAGCCGGGTTTTCATGGCCCTTTGGGAAGAGAGAGAAAACTTGCTTTTGTTCATTCCAAGTAACTTGTCACATTCTTTCCCGCAGTTGAGACTGAAGTAAGATTTCTGTAAGTGACTGCTGGTGAACAAATAAATTCTAGCAATTCCCTGTTTTCTTTTTGCTTAAGAGGGGGTCTGTATATTGGAGATATATGCACGAGGAAGAAAATAATAATTCATAAAATTCAGAAATATCCCACAAATTTAAAATCTTGTCCTGTTCTTTTGCAATGCAACCCTCAACATGCCATTACAGTGCATGTGTGGTCCTTGTAGTGGTGCACATCCTTAACAATGATTTTTTTTTGTTTTCTTGTACTAACAGTGAACATGTTTAGTGGCACTGTAGCACTCAGTCTGCTACTTATTTATTTTTTTAAATCTTACTTTTTTTACAACTCAGAGTTCACAAGTTTCTGGAACGGGAAGGTCGTAGACCACGTCTTCTTGTTGCTAAAATGGGCCAGGATGGCCACGACAGAGGAGCCAAAGTCATTGCTACAGGATTTGCTGACCTTGGATTTGATGTAGATATAGGTCCATTGTTCCAGGTATTTAGCCTTTTAACTTAGATGCTTGTTTGGATGCTTGCTTGCTGATGATCGATTGAATCAGTTTATATGGCTTCCCACTAGCCAAGTGACTTGAAAATGCTGAAGTGTTTATTTAAATATTCTAATTTAAATAAATTTTAAAAAGCTAATTTAAAAACAAGAGCCAGTTTGCTGTAGTGGTTAAGGTACCAGGCTGGAGACCATGAGTTCTAATCCTGCCTTAGGCACAAAGCCAGCTGGGTGACTTTGGGCCAGTCACTCTCTCTCACCTCTAGGAAGAAGGCAAGGGCAAACCACTTCCAAAATCTTGTGAAGCAAGCTGCAGGGACTTGCCCAGGCAGTCACCAGAGTCTATACTGACTTGAAGGAACCATAAAATAAAGTAAAAATAAGCTTTTATTGATTGATTTTTACCAATAGTTAACTTGATAAAGGCAAGATACTTTCAGTAACTGGCATTAACGAACGATTCTCAATTCTCCGAATAAAACTCGCCAAAAACCAACAGGCAACTATCCTAAGTGTAGGATACGTGTCCTAAGTGTCAAATACTATCTGATGTTAGTGTGAGAGAGATAGTAACAGTATAACAAGAGCACTTCTGATGTTGTAGATCTGAACAGCATTTCAGTTTGATCTGACTCCCCAAACCTAAAAGACACCAAGCTTAAATGCTCAAACAGCAAGCTTTTGGGGGAATGAGAGGTCTCTTATTAGAACAGATACTCTACTCAAAAAGACGAGCCTTTTCCCTTCATTTTAATTGTAAATAAATTTATTAACAATAAATACAATAATAATGACTCAAACAGCTTTCATAAAAGATTCTCATTTATATAGTTCTATTAATTCTTTAGAGAAACTGGCTCCTATTATAACGGGTTCTTGGTAATATCAGGTAAACAAACCAGGGCACTTCCAGCAACCCCATCTTCTTTTATCCCTTTTCGTTGTTTTCTTTTAAATCCCCTTATCCCCTTTTGTCCCCTTCCCCCATCTTTCAGCAACTGAACTTTCTCTTCTTGAATGCAAGGTTCATGTTATGATTAATCAGGAACAGTTTTTCAAGAGCTATCAAAAGTAAGGCTCCACAACAACATGCCTTAAGAAAGGAAGTGAAAAGGGTTTGAGATGGCACAGGTTCACATTGGCATTCATATAGCTTCCACTTATGCCAAATTCTGCCTGGGTACCTGTTTTCATCCATGACATCATGATTAAGTGGGATATGAACTTGAATCTACCCAATTCTAATTTGATGCTAATCATTACATTGTATGTTTGCAGATTAATTTAAGACAGGTATTAATAAACAAGCAAATGGTATGTCAATGAAGGTTCTCAGTCAGCAAATGGTATATTAATATACACATCCTAGCTCTTCTCTTTACATGAGCAGAATATAAAATCAGGAAAGAGATGTGTGATGTCCAAACCCAGGGTTATGGTGCATTTCCCCTAACAATCCAAGATTTTTAAGATAATTCCTGGTGTGTTTAGATGCACTAGACTATGATTCTCGATTTTACTTTCTTCTGAAATTCTAGTTTAGTTACTGTTTCAGGCAGATGAGGACTAGCATGCTGTTTAATTCATGGTTAACTTAAAAGTAAAAAGAATAAATTCTCAACTAATATATGTAGGGGACACCTTGCAAAATGTTGGAAACCAGACAATGAAGAAACACATATCTGATTCCTAGGCTAAATACTATTCCTGTTATTCTCATATATAAAAAGGTACCCACTACTGAAGTTGATATGTAAACATACTCCTTTTAATCATGGCCAGAATCAGATGTACCAATTACTGTATCTTCTGCTTAAACATCTACAAAATTCATTAATGAAAGAAGAATCAATCCATAGATCAGGGCTTTCCAAAGTTTTTCCCGCGGCGACACACCAACCGGCGTTGGTGTGTCGCCGCGGGAAAACCCGGAAGTGCGGTAGTGCGCAAAAACCCGGAAGCGCTGCTGCCGCTTTCAGGTTTTGCGCGCTGCAGTTGGTGTGTCGCCGCGGGAAAACCCGGAAGCGCTGATGATGATCAGCGCTTCCGGGTTGTGTGGCGACACACCAGACTGTGTGTCGCGACACAAGTGTGGCGACACACCAGACTGTGTGTGGCGACACACTTTTGTGTCGCGACACAGTTTGGAAAGCTCTGCCATAGATAGATACGAGGTCATCTCCTTGTTATACTTACATACCTGGTCTAGGTACCCGTGCCTTTAAATAGATATATTGGAAACAGCCTTAAATTGTTGGTGTATTATTCTGAAAGGGGTAAGTCACAAAGCAATTATCCTTGTTAATTAAGCACCTGCACGCTCGACGGTCAGGTATCAGGTGCTCTTTGTTAAAAAAAATGCTGAGTCACAGTGATCTAGGTTAAAAAATATATAAAAGAAGCTGTCTATCAGTATGTGCTGCCAGTGTGTGGTGGTGTTAATTGTGTAAAGACGTTTTGCAGCAATTTGAGTTCCTGTACATGCTAAGGAAAAAAGGTCTGTGTGGAGTTCTCTAAGATAGAACTTCTGGAACTGTAAGGAACTGTTACTATTTGCTTGTAACTGTTTTGTAAAATCAAGAGATGATTTATAGCCCTTCCAGGGATCTGGAAGAGATATATATATATATCATCTGCTTGTATAAATAACAAAAACAACTACAACTGATTTGCTGCAATGCCTGGCGTCATTACTGGTCTCTAATGCCAAAACGCTTTCTGATGCTCTGCACATGCATCACAACCCCACACCAACATAAATAACAGATGTCACAAGAAATTATAAAGTATACAGTATTTCATTTCTGCTGTTGTCCATGAAAAATGCACGTACTGTTAACTTTTACATATTCTTTATTTGCTATTTTTTGCCTAGACACCCCTTGAAGTGGCCCAGCAGGCTGTAGATGCTGATGTGCATTGTGTAGGTGTGAGCACACTAGCTGCCGGTCACAAAACTCTTGTTCCTGAACTCATCAAACAGTTAAATGCCCTTGGCCGCCCAGATATTCTTGTCATGTGTGGAGGTGTCATCCCTCCTCAGGTATTGAGCATTATACATTGCAAATCCAAAGACACAGGCTAGTTGTGAAATTATTCAGTTCCTCTTGGTATTACGTACCTTGGGAGAAGTTTGTTTGTTAGTACATTTGGGATGGTTGGTTTGTTTGCTAGGTGGGTGGTTTGTTCTACATTTTTTACCTTTTTCATTTCTTACAAGCATGTTACATAGTTCAAGGATTTTTGTATGCTCTCCATCTACTGTATCTTGTTAAATATTCAACATGAGCCGGATACTAAATATTTTCAAAATATTACAGTTAAAGCTGCAAAATATATCCAGCTGCATAGCACCCTCCCACATCAATTAAAGAAAATTATCTGGAAAAAGTATTTTGCAGTTACGTAGTTGGGAAAGTATATCTTCAAGTACAAAGTCAATAGTATACCCATTAATCATTTTTAAATGTTTATAAACACTTTTAAGAAAGAAACTAATCTAAAACTACATTAAATATAAAGCATATTTTTTTTCAGTATTTGTTTTTCTCTTTGGCATTCTTGACCTTGATTTAACATCTGTAGGGTTCCTAATGATCTTGTGGAGGAGATAATATGCACTTTTCTGAGGATTTTTAATTTTGGGTTAGATTAGTACTTGCTTAGAGTAGAGATTGCAGATTTCCCACGGCTTCAAGCTGTCCAGACTCACTATGGCTATGCAAAGAGTGAATTTGAAATAAGAGAGCATCCATGTTCTAGCCCATAGTTACTGTACTACTTGATGTTTTCCCACTTGCTGCCACCTGAGATGGCCACCATTAAACTCTGATCTTGCAGTACATGTTTTGCAGAATTTTACCAGCAAAATCTTATCTGTATACATTTATCTGAGTCCCCCGGTTGGGGGAGATGGGCGGTCATATAAATTTAAATAATAAATATCTTTATTTTTCTCTCCCTGAATAGGATTATGACCACCTGTATGACTCTGGTGTTTCCAATATATTTGGCCCAGGAACCCGAATCCCTAAGGCGGCTGTCCAGGTTCTTGATGATATTGAGAAATGTCTGGATAAGAGGCAGCAATCTCTGTAAACCACTGTCACTTAATAATTCATTCTGCACATTGTATACATGTACAGATTTATCATGTGAAAGTAGTATGATCAATTGCAAGAAGGAAAATAATCCATTTAAATCGGCTTCAATGCCTGATATTGTCTTGTGCTTTCTAAGAAAGTATAAAATGCATGCAGGATTAAACATGGGAAAAAAATTTATGAATGGGTATGTACTGTATAAAAATTTATCAATAAAATCAAAATGGCCCAATAAAAAATAACTTGAGTAAATGTTTAAATAGCTTTTGCACAGATGTTTTTTCAGATATATTTTATTGTTTAAATGTTCAGATTGTAAAATAAAGCTGCTAGAATTGAGCAGAGAGGCAACATCCCAAATGTATTTAAATTTAACTGCTAAATTTTCAACACAAACATGTGGCTGGGACAGTCTATAGGATGCGATGGATGTGATAACATGAGCAATATGCACAGAAATAAATATTCATGTGGGTGTTAGTCCTTACATGTTAATGAGGGACATCCCCATAACTGAGCTATGATACCACAAACAGAATCCAACTACTGGAAGTCTTCAGGAGTTCTTCAACACAGAAGAGATTATCACTTAACACACATTACGATAACGTAACCTTTTTAGCCATGATTTCTTGAATAGGCCTGTTGCCTAAGTTTACAACACAATCCATGAATGATGGCTTAATAAACCACAGTGCTCAGATTTATTCCTGAGGAAACTGTATAACGATATATATATATATATATATATATATGTATGTATGTGTGTATATTGTGTGTGTGTGTATATAAGATTTATACACATGCAAAATAAAATTAAACCATGATTTAGGAATATATCACAGGGTGTTTGTAAGAAACTTTGTTGCTGCAACACAAAGGGAAGAAAGGACAGATATTTTGGTGTGCTCATAATTTTGGAGACCTTCATAAGCTTTCATAGGGAAAGGCTTGTAAGTTTGTCCTTACTTTAATTAAAGTTTAATTTTCAGATATGTTTCTGTTGTTAAAGCTGCTAAGAAACTCTGTTATCAGTACTTTGTATTTACTATATTTTCAGATTATTTCATCCTAATATGGGCTACGAGTTAAGAAAGCAGATGAAAGATAAAGCTTGAGATAGGATGGAAAATTATAAAAATAAATATAATTCCCTCTGAAGACATCTACAGTATATATCTGTCTTCAAGGGTCAGAAATATGCATTCCAGATAGTTCAATATCATGTTCATTTTGCAGGTGAATAATTGATGCTGAACAATGAAAAAAAAGGTAATATGTGATGTAAAATTCACTTCTAGTTTAGAGAAATGTTCTGTTGTCCCATGTTCAAGAAGACTGGTTTTCTGCTTGTCATGATATTTGCTATTTCTTTGTTTGGGTCCCATAGACAATCTTCTACAGCAAACATTCCTTTTGAATTTGTGATTCTCCAGTGGCTCAACGCATGAAATTGATAGCTTTAACAGAGATAAGGGAAGTTATGAGATGTTCTGCGATCTCATGCATTGGGAAGTAAGAAAACCCTGATATTTAATCTTACTTTGAGTTGTTGAAAATAAAAGCTGGAAACATTTTTTGCATGAAACAAAGATTTACATTTGATGACAAAGGAAAGGGAGGCTTGATTATTCTCCATTGTGGCTTCAAGCATTTCAATACTCCAATTATATAACAGAAAATCTGGCCTGTAACTTCTATCCTGACACCCCTTAATAATGTAAACAATTAGACTTCTAAATATTAAGGCCTGCATGAAACACGTACAACTGCTTTGAATTCCTGACAAAGTCGAGTTAAGTTTCCAGTTTTCAGAGGTCATGTCACAGGTTCTTTTTATACCCGCCGTTTGATTGTTCCAGGCTCAAAATGATCTCCCAAAAAGCACTACACTCTACAACACTTAAGAGTTTTTATATCTCCCCTTATAGGTTGGATAGGTGTTTTTATCATAAACAAACTACTTACAGTATAAATGTGTGTACTATATGACTATGTGACTAGTTAAGCCGGCTGGGTGACCTTGGGCCAGTCACACACACACAGCCCAACTCACCTCACAGGGCAGTGGTTGTGGGGAAAATAGGAGGAAGGAGTATTAGGTATGTTCGCCGCCTTGAGTTATTCATTAAAAAAAGGGATAAAAATTAAATAAATATATATAATAATCCTAGTTTATTACTAATTAACCTATCTTCTTCTTGGCGATCACTCGTAGCTGAGTAAGATTGTCTTCCAAGGGTAAAATATTAACAGTGGATCCGTAAGTAGCTATAAAGGCCAATTCTGGATCCGCACAACCTCCCACAATGAAGGCATAGGTTTCCGGGTGGAAGACGGTCACGATGAGGGTTTGCTTGATGTGCCTTCCTCTTAGTTCGTTTATCCCTTTCGCCCTGTACTCGTACTTCTTCGAAGTCCATAGTGCCTTTAATAAAGGCTGACCTCCAATTGAAACACTCATGAGTTAGGGCTTCCCAGTTCTCAATGTTGGTATTACATTTTTTAAAATTAGCTTTGAGAGTATCTTTGAATCTCTCTTGCTGTCCACCAATATTCCGTTTTCCATTCTTAAGTTGGGAGTAAAGTAGCTGTGGAGTCAATGGTGCTCTCTGAGCCTTGTTGTTTTCTTGCAGACGTTTCATTGCCAGGCTAGGCAACATCTTCAGTGCGAAAAGGGAGTGGAACTTGCTCTCTGTTTATATACCCTGCCTTGTCCTGCCTGCGTAAAGTAAAGTAGCTGCTTTGGAAGACAATGGTCAGGCATTCTAACAACATGGCCGGTCCAGCGAAGTTGATGTTGGATGATCATTGTTTCAATGCTGGTAGTTTTCGCTTCTTCTAATACGCTAACATTAGTCTGCCTATCTTCCCAAGTAATTTGCAGAATTTTTCGGAGGCAGCATTGATGGAATCTTTCAAGAAGTTGGAGGTGGCGTTTGTAGAGGGTCCATGTTTCACAGGCGTACAAAAGGGTTCGTAGTACAATGGCTTTGTAAACAAGCATTTTGTTCTCCCTGCGAATATCCCGATCCTCAAACACTCTACGCTTCATTCAGGAGAAAGCTACACTCGCACAGCTCAGACGATGCTGAATTTCAGCGTCAATGTCGGCTTTTGTAGATAGATGGCTGCTAAGATAAGAAAATGGTCGACATTTTCTAGTAACACACCTTTAAGCTGGATTGATGGCGCTGCAGAGGGATTGGTTCGAACTTGCTGGTAAAGCACTTTGGTTTTTTTAATGTTAAGCGAGAGGCTGAGCTTTTTATACGCTTCTGCAAAGATGTTTAGGATAGTTTGAAGATCTTCCTCTGAGTGTGCACAGACTACGTTATCATCTGCATATTGAAGTTCTATAACAGAAGTTGTAATTACCCTATTTTTTGCTTTCAGCCTACTAAGATTAAAAAGCTTTCCATCTGTTCGATATATAATTTCTACACCAGTAGGAAGTTTCTCTTCAACAAGGTGTATAATCATAGCGATGAAGATAGCAAATAAGGTTGGAGCAATAACACATCCCTGTTTAATGCCAGATTCCACTTTAAATGGATCGCTTTGAGAGCCATTGTTATTCAGGATTGTTGCCATCATGTCATCATGGAGTAGCCGCAAGATGTTCACAAATTTATCAGGGCATCCGATTTTCAGAAGGATGGTCCAGAGAGCAGTATGATTTACAGTATCAAAAGCTTTAGTCAGATCAATAAACACCATGTACAGAGGGTAGTTTTGCTCCTTGCATTTTTCTTGAAGCTGTCGTGCAGTGAAGATCATATCCACTGTTCCCCTGGAAGGGCGGAAGCCATTTTGCGTTTCAGGGAGGATGTCTTCTGATATAGATAGGAGACGGTTTGCGAGGATCCTTGCGAGGATTTTGCCTGCCGTAGCTAGAAGGGAGATGCCTCGATAGTTTCCACAGTCTATTCTATCACCCTTTTTAAAGAGAGTGATAATTATGGCATCCCTAAAGTCTGCTGGAATCTCCTCCCTCATCCAGATTTTTTCGATGAGCTTATGAAGTTGTTGTGTAAGTTCAGGCCCACCTTCTTTAAAGACTTCAGCAGGAATCCCATCAGGTCCACTAGCTTTGTTATTTTTCATTTGATTAGTGGCTTTACTGACTTCCTCCAAACTAGGGGGTACTGCAAGCTCATCTCTTGTTTTTGTGGGATTTGCAAGAAGACTTCATCAGCCACACTAGAGTGACGATTAAGGAGATTGTAGTAATGCTTTTTCCAGCGCAGTGCAATAGACTCTGTCCTTTAGAAGTTTGACACCCATCTACTGAGCGTAAGGGATTTGTACCATGGTTTGTTCGTCCATAGATGGCCTTTATGGCATTAAAAAAAGCCCCGTGCATCATGAGCATCTGCAAAATGTTGGGATTTCTTGGGCTTTTTTTATCCACCATATATTCTTAAGTTCTCTAGTTCTTCTTTGGACTTCTGCCTTTGCACTGGCGTAGATATTTTTCTTAATGGCACAGTTAATATCTTTTTGCCATATCCGGAAGGCTTTCCTTTTCTTGTCAATAATATGTTCAATCTCACTATCGTTCTAGTCAAACCAGTCCTGATGTTTCTTAGTTTGGTATCCAATAGTTTATTTACAGGCTGAAATAATAGAAGTCTTCAATTTAATCCAGTGTTCCTCAACATTTTCAGGAAGTTCCATAGGCAGATGTTCCTTGAGAGTTGATTGAAAGCAAGCTCGTTTAGTAGAATCTTGAAGGGCCTGTGTATTCATTTTACGCCTTGGTTTTCTTCCTTGGAGCCTACGATGAGGGACAATCTTTATGGCCATCGTGGATCGAATTAATCGATGGTCTGTCCAGCAGTCATCGGCACTCGTTATGGCTCTGGTGAGAAGTACATCACGGCGATCTCTAGCACGGACAATTACATAATCTAAAAGATTGCAGTGCTTCGACCGTGGGTGCTTCCATGATGTTTTGAATTTATTTTTCTGGTGAAAGAGTGTGTTAGTAATGACAAGGTTATGCTCTGCACATTTAGTCAGAAGTAAGATTCCATTCATGTTGCTATTTTCAACTCCTCCTTTCCCAATGATCCCCGGCCACAAATCAAAGTCACGCCCAACTCTTGCATTGAAATCGTCCAGGAGGATAATTTTATCCTCCTTTGGTATCTCTGATAAGATGGTGTCCAGCTGGGTATAAAATTTTTCCTTGATATCCTCATCTGCATCTAGTGTTGGTGCGTAAGCACTTAGGATAGTTGCCTGTTGGTTTTTGGCGAGTTTTATTCGGAGAATTGAGAGTCGTTCGTTAATGCCAGTGGAAACTTCTGACAAGAGCTTCACAAGGTCGTTTTTGATAGCAAAGCCTACCCCATGTATTCGTCGTTCTTGTTCAGGCAGTCCTTTCCAAACGGAGGTATAACCTTTTTCTTCATTCAACTGTCCTCCTGCTCTTCGAGTTTCTTGGAGTGCTGCAATATCAATATTAAAATGTCTCAGCTCCCTTGCAATAATGGCAGTCCTATGTTCAGGGCATTCGCTATCCATATTGTCTTGCAGTGTCCGTATATTCCATGTTCCAAAAAAAATTAACCTATATTACTAATGGAATTATACTATACAACGTTCTTCTCTCCTTATCTTACTATGTACTACCAATCGAAGAGAATGACTATGTACTATACAACTACTTCTATTATATACTAATGCACATATCATTACCTATTCTTATTTTGCTACTACTACTACTAGCCTGCTACTATAGCTAGTATAGAGAGCTTCTGTTATTGGGCAGTTTGCACAACACTTGCCCCTTCTCACTGGTTTGCTGCAGGACTTTGTTTCGTCGTGTTGTTTCCTCCGGAGCCTCCAAAGTCTCTGTGGGGAAAAAACTTCTCCGTCCCTTTCCTTTGGCTCTTTCTTTCTTTCTTTCTTTCTTGCTGCTGCAAAATCTCCAAACACACCGTCTCTGCAATCTCCTCCTGTTTCCTCTCCCGTCCTCTCCCAGCTGTTACAAAGCTGAGGCTTTTTATCAGCCGCTCTGCCATCTACCATCCTGACGCTGGGAGAGTTGAAATAGGAGGGAGGGAGGCAGCGCAGGTACCTGTGATTACCCCGGCAGCCTGCTCTCCCACATCACATTACAGATATTCCAAGTTTAGCAACCACAACTGGGACCAGCAGCTGTCGTTAAGCAAAGCAGTCGCTGAGGAAATTATGTGACCACGACTGTGCTTTCCTTTTCCCCACTCCCCCACCCTTTGGAATGTTCACGGCGCTGGGATAATTAGGAAGAAGGGAATTAACATTTGTACAGATAGTCCTCACCAACTGCCTCGTCCAGCGACTGTTCAAAGTTATGATGCTGCTGAAAAAATAACCTTACAACCAATGCCCGCATTTACCTTTGCAGCTTCCCTGTCATGTGATCATTACGATCAGTATGCATTGTCCTGTGCCTGACCTGTTGTGTTCCCTGCCCCCCCTTGCAGAGCAGAGAGATTGGAGGAAGGGATTACAAGAGTGTAAGCAGGCACAATGGGGAATATGCATCGAAAGGAATACGCTGGCACCAGCAGTCCCAGTGCACTACGCAAACAGCCTGGTGTATTCCCCATTGTGTGCCTGCTTACGCTCTTGTAATCCCTTTCTCTCCAATCTCTCCTCTCTGGGAGGGGGGGTGAAAACAAAAACCTAATTCAAATAATTTCCCTGAAGCTGAAGGAAGGATCCACTTTGAAGCAGCAACTGAACTAGTGGCTGTGAAGTGTTTCATTGTCCTTTGAAGTGCTTTACTGATTTGGTGGCTTTTCTGCCCCTCTGGGGCTGTTTCAGGCAATGTATGATATTGTAGTTTCACTTCCACCTATGAGTTTGCCAAGTGGGAGTTAAGTTATGCACTGGGCTCTCTGACACGGACATAAGGCCAGTTGCCTCCTTCAACTCTTGCTTGTTTGGTTGTTTGGGGAGGGTCTAGCTAAGTTTGCATTGGGTTTCATTTGCATTCCCAGCTTCTTTCTTGCGACCAGCTTCAAGCCTGAACTCTGTTCTGTCAGCACAAGGAGGAGCTTAGCTCAGTTCCCTGCACTCTCACTATGGGCTCAAGGCCGACCATCTGATACCCACTCTTGAGTCACCCTTCCAAATCCTGCATGACCAGTGTGGTTTAACTCTTTCAATAGGAAGTAACCCAGGTCCTGGCCCAAACATTTACTGTCCAGAACAGGAGGTGCCAAGACTAAACAGTGATGAGGGCAGTATTCTATGAAAGCCCCAAGATTGCCAAACAGCAATTCCAACCCTGTTGGCATCCTACAAAGCTCACTGACCAGAGGCATTCTTACCCCAAAAAGGTAAGTCAATGTTCATTCTTCAGTGTTAGAACAAACCTGGCACTCTACAAAGCAGCTAGAAAACGAGTTTACTTTTTAAGCAGTTTTGATCGTTTCTATTTTTTTTTAGCTGGAATAGGGTACTGTCTGTACAGATTCAGTGCCACGTCTCTATAGTCCCTTTGCTGTCCTTTCTTTGTCCTTGTGGCATTGCCTTGGAAAAAGGAACAGGAAGAACCTTTGAGGGAGTTGAGCGGTGATAAATCAAACAAATAAATAAGAACACTTCAAAAGCATATTGCAATGAAACCCATGAAGCTGTCAGCTGAAACTAGGTAAACTTAATATATCCTAAACCAGGGGTCGGCAAACTTTTTTATGCCAGGAGCCATTTTGACATTTATAACATCACTCGAGGGCCAGGGGGCGGGGTTTGAGTGTGGGAGCCAATCGCGCGGAAGTGGGTGGGGTTTGCGGGCGGGAGCCAATCCCGTGGAAGGGGGCAGGGTTTGCGGGCGGGAGCCAATCCCGTGGAAGGGGGTGGGCGCATCCGGGGAGGGGAAGTCAAAAACGACCTCACTGGATTTAGGCACATTCCGTCGCCTTTGGAGAGCCAGATCGTTGGGCGAAGGTCTCGGGCACACATTTACCCACTTTTCCCAGCTAACCATATTATGAACCCAAAGGCTGAAGCTCTGGGTATTTTGTCCATCATATTTATTTTTAATTTTTTGGCTCGCCTTCCTCCGTCGCTCACATCGCCCACCCACACGGCCCAAGGCATCTGCCAAGTGGCAGAGGGAGAGATCCAAATCACAGCCCCGCAGACGTGATACCTCCCCCTTCCCAGCCCACCTTGGGATCGTAGCCGCTTCCCAAACGAGCGGCGCCGCGATTCCCGACCCAGCCACGCGCGCCTGCCTGGGAACGCCGCGGAGCCCTCTGCACATGCTCCGCGGCGCTCCCTCCTTCCCGCCTTTCCTGAGCTGAGCTCCGCAGCCGAGCCTGGGCGTGCATGCGGGAGGGAAGCTGCCATCGCGGGCTTCCTCGCAGAGTTTGTCCACCACCTGCAGGGACGGAGGCGGGGGGACAGGGCTGGGCGCTGGGGCGGGGGCAGGGCAGGGGCCACGGACGGCAGGCCAAAGGGAGATGCCAGGGTTACCCTGAGGGAGCCCCCGGGGCCCCTGCCGGGGAGGGGGGTCCCAATCCTAAGGGTGTCCCTGCACCTCTCTCCTTGGCATCCCCCTTGGCACCCCTTTCCCCTCCGCCACTCTGCCCCCCCAGAACGACACGCAGCTCTTTGCTTGCAAGGCAAGCGCGCCCGTCACCCCACCCACCGCTCCAGCCCGGTCCTCCCGCGAAAGAGCGAGCCAGCGCCCCTCCGGAAGGCTCCCCCATCCCGGCGCGCCTCCCGAGTGGAGCGGGAGAACCTGCAGCGATGGGACGCCGCAGCCCTCGCCAGCTCCGGCCGCAGAAGGGGCAGCTCCACCTCGCTCCCGCAGCCCCTGCCGGCCTTTCCGCTTCCCAGCTGGCAGCGTCCACGGGTCCCGGCCTCCGCTTGCGCCTCCTGTGCCGCGGCCCCACGCGCTTTCCTCAAACAAGGTCCAGGGCAGCGAGGCTCGGGGCTGGCGAAGGCGGAGCAGCCCCGCAGATGGGAGCTGGGGGACGCCCGACCCGCGGGCCCCTCGGCATTCAGGGGACCCGGCTCCATCCCTCCGGATGGCGGGTGGCCAAACACGGGCGCGCACACGCACAAACTTGTGCGGGGCAGCTGCAGGCAGACGAGACGCCCCGGACTAGAGAGGTTGGAAGAGCCACACTCAAGGGGCCAAAGAGCCGCATGTGGCTCGCGAGCCGCAGTTTCCGACCCTTGTCCTAAACGATCTACCATTCTTGCTATTTTCATCACAACTTGCCAAAAAGTGAACAGTTGCATGTATTTTGATACTTCCCCAGTACAGCCTACAGCAGGGGTGTCCAACCCGCGGCCCTGAACAGTTAGCAATGCGTTGCGGCCCGGTCTGGAATGAGCCTGCTGTCCCCACCGCCATGCCAGACTATGGAAGAGGCTGGCATGGTGCGAAAGGGGAATCTGAGCCGGAGAGGCCGATTGGACGCAGCCCGGAAGAAGCCCCTCCACCAATCAGCGTGCGGCAAAGGAGAGCAGAGGCAGGCCGAGGAGCACCCCCGCCAATCAGCCTCCCCTCGCTGCTCTTCCGAGCTGTCCTGCCTGAGGGAAGAGGAGCGGGCGATGCGCGAGCGTGCCGCGCAGAAGGCAAGCAGTGGCAGTGCGAGCAGGCCGGGGGTGGGCGGCGAGAGGAGGGTGTGGCGGCCGAGGCGCAGCGAGAGTGTCGGCTGGGTCGGGAAGATGGTGCCAACGGCAGCGCGCACATACGGTGAGGCTTTTCACCTCCCTGCCGCTCAGTGCGTTTTTTCGCGGAACCGAGGGCATTTTCGGGGTCCCTGGAGCCTGCCCTTTCGAAGGGGCACCCTGGTGGGGCGCGGGGTGGACTTTTCAGTGCCGATCAGCTGTGCGACGGGGAAGCAGAGGCCTGTACGAGCTACCCCGGTAGGGGCCGAAAAAACTGCAGGGAGCAAAAGTGGGGGATGTCCACCTGCAAACTCCGCCCACCAGCCCACGCGATTGGCTTTCACCTGCAAACCCCTCCCCCCAGTCCTTTGAAAATTTTTTCCCACAGAAGTGGTCCCTGGTGCCAAAAAGGTTGCCGACTCCTGTGATACACGGTTTTTTGAGATATACCATGGCAGCAGTGAAATATAAATTACTATATATATATAATTATTACTTATATACATTAACTATATTATATATTTTATGTGTGGCCCAAGACAATTCCTCTTCACTCAATGTGGCCCAGGGAAGCCAAAAGGTTGGACACCCCTGGCCTACAGCCAAATCTTTTTTTCAAATCAAATCGATTTTCCCTCAAATCTTGAATCGTAAGCTCAGATCAAATACCCTCTTCAAATCTGGAATCCCCAACCATAATGTGCTGGGAATGATGTGAGTTGAAGTTGGGAAAGGGCTGATCTAATCTAACATTCTGTTTTCTGCAATAGATAGTAAAGGGAGAACTATACGACGTTAGATACAGCTAGGTCGCAATTAGTGCAAGTTCAAATAATGTGACATTCGATTTAGTGCAAATTGTAAACTGATACCAGGCTGCGTTTAATGTGACCCAAAATTCAGTGAATGCAAGGCTAGCGCGTGCACAGATGCAGTTTTAGACGCTGCTCATCTTTGTGCAAAATGGAGAAAAGGAAGATTCCATCAGAGGAAAACAGCACAATAACAAAGAAGAGGCTGGTTATTACATTAGAGCAAAAATGTGATGTAACTGAACATGAACATAGTCATAGCTACCCTAAACTAGGATGAGATGTTGGAATGCCTTAATCTACGATAGTATTTATTTTGTTTTTATTTGCTTTCTATAACTACTCTGTAACTTTGTTAACCATAAACTTAAATTATACGTATATTCTTTTTATCTTTTACTGTAATATTTCATTAATATGCATATAAAAATTGATGTTTAAAATTTTTCATTGGCTATTTCCATTGAGCTGGAACCAATTACCTTATTTTTCCATAGAAATATCTCTTTGAATAGTACAAATTCAAATAATGCGACATTTTGTGGGATTCATTAACCGTACTAATCGAGATCTACCTGTATTAAAATTATGCAGAAATCCAGATTTGAAGGCAAATATCTGATTTGAAGTGTTCACGGAAACACTTGAAACCAAACATGCCTTTTCCTAAGAGAGAAGAATACTTGCTTGATCCAAGGAAAAATAGAGTTGCTTTAAGGTGTTTCTGAGAGGTGCTATGTGCGCATTAACGGACACTTCAAATCTTACCCTTTGAATCTGAAACTTTAATCACCCCTATTCAGTATGTAATGCACAGGTTTCTCCCCCCCCTTTTTTTTTTAAATTTTCTACAATAAGCACAGTATGAACCTATTTACATCAGAACCACCATACATGGGAAACCTTTATCATTCCCTATGATAGAGCCAGTTTGGTCTAGTGCAAGGGTCGGAAATGGCGGCTCGCGAGCCAGATCTGGCTCTTTGGCCCCTTGACTCTGGCTCTCTCTCTCTCTCTGCCGCCCGACATCCGGAAAGCCGGTCTCTGGAAGCAGCAGGCTTCAGCCCGCCTCTCTGCTCTCCTTTGGCACGCGCTGATTGGTGGAGGCTCAGAAGGAAGGACACCTCCACCAATCAGCGTCTCTGTTTCTTCTCCAGGAGAAGAACCCTGGAGAAGAAACAGAGACACTGATTGGTGGAAGCTCAGAAGGAAGAACGCTTCCACCAATCAGCGTCTCTGTTTCTTCTCCAGGAGAAGAACCCTGGAGAAGAAACAGAGACGCTGATTGGTGGAAGCTCAGAAGGAAGGATGCCTCCACCAATCAGCGTCTCTATTCTTCTCCAGGAAACCCCGCCCCCTTCCACGCAATTGGCCCCCGCCCGCAAACCCCACCCCCTGGCTCTCGAGCATTTCAAAATGTGCACGAGCATGTCAAAATGGCTCCCGGCATAAAAAGTTTGCCGACCCCTGGTCTAGTGGTTAAGGCAACAGGCTAGAAAACAGGAGTCTGTGAGTTCTAGTCCCGCCTTAGGCATGAAAGCTGGCTAGTGACCTTGGGCCAGGCACTCTCTCTCAGCCCAACTCAACTCACAGGGTTGTTGTTGTGAGGAAAATAGGAGGAGGGAGGAGTATTAGGTATGTTCACCTTGAGTTATTTATAAAAATAATAAAGGCGGGATAGAAAATAAATAAATAATACACTGGGGTGAAAAATAATAAACATTACAGTCAATGAGCATTGTCTTTCAAAGACTATGCTTGTCTAGAGCAGGGGTCCCCAACCTTTTTGGTGCCAGGGACTGGTTTCAAAAGACCATTTTTCTGTGGACCGGGGGGGGGGGTTTCTGGGATTTCCACAGACCGGGGGGCGGGCTTTGCGGGCGGGAGCCAATCGCATGCACCGGGGGGCAGGGTTTGCGGGTGGGAGTCAATTGCGCGGAAGGGGGTGCCGTTTGCGGGCGGGAGCCCCACGGCCCAGTTCCTAACAGTTCCCAGTTCCTAGTGGGCCGCAGCCCACAGGTTGGGGACCCCTGGTCTAGAGGATATGTAGGGCAGTGCATTCCAAATTGCAGAATAATCACGCTGCTTCTTTCTGTTCAGAACAGCCATATAATATGATTTATATATTCTGTGAGTAGAAAGTCCATAGACACCTCTTAGTTCATAACCACAGATTCTGTTTAATTATGTTAATTGCCTTAACAAAAACATACAACTTTTTGAGTGTTTAACCAAGCAAACCCAAGGAAGTAGCTAAAGCTTTAGACTTTTTCAGTCATATCCAAAACCAGTATAATGTAACATATTAAGTTTTTCTATCATCTTGTCCTTTCCCCACTTTAGGCTGTAAACGTATTGACAAGTAAGTCTATTTAATTATAGTTTCTGTGTTTGGTTTAGACAAGATTTATGCATACAATTACATTCAAATTCAAGTTGTAAGGAATGCAACTAAAGCTACAGTTTCATGACATTTGGAATTCTAATTTTTCAGATACATCAAGAGAATTTACCCTGTTTAAACACATAAGTAGTTTTTATGCAATTATATGTATAATCTAATTCATTTTTCTTTTAAGCCTTACATTGGCACTACTCTGGTCCCTTATCAAGAATAAACAAATAAAATACATTAAATGAATTTTACCATCATTTAACAAATGACGTCTTCCTGGTAGAAAGCTACCACTCAAATCCCAATCAAATCTCACATTCAGACATGCTCATTTTAATCTATCTGAAACCATTTTTACTCAATACAGTACTAACTTGCTAAGGAACTTGATTAGAAAATAAATTTTACCTTCATAGTTCCTTCCTGGATCTGGGTCCTGTGCAGTCCTGTCTAAGGAGTTTCTCAGAGTAAGTTTAACCTGTCTTTTTAATAAAATTCCTAAAAAAAATCATTCAGTACCTAATAGTTGGGCTTCTATTTTGTCATCTTTATTTATACTTTACTTTATGGCAATATCCATGATCCTGGCTCATTGCTGCAGCAAAGGGGCTTCTACTGTCAATTGTGGCGCAGATCATTTAGCTGAACCTTAGGGCAAAGCAACAAACTGTGTTCATGGAGTGATATAGGCAGGAACAGGCTGAGACTAGATATATGTTTCTTAAAGCTACTTGATAAGCATCTGTTTTTATTTATTTATCTTTATAATTAAATTGTCTTGTTTTTTCTGATACCTCTTCAAAAGCTGTAGCATTATGAAAGTCAGCACTTAGCACATCTGTAAACTGCCTCAGTCTTATCTCTTCTGCTTGTGAGCCTTACGTTTCTTATTTTTTTTATGAGTTTGTGCATGCTGCTGCAGATCATGCCTATTTCTAGCAGAAAACTTACATTTGTTACACTTGAAATGGGTTGCCAAGTGGCGGTTTAAATGGCTAGATGTTCGGAAGGCAAGGCTGCAGTGAGGGCATTTATGTGGCTTCTCCCCTGTGTGTATCTGAAAGTGAACCTTCAAGTTTCCATTACGAGTGGTTGCATAGTCACACTTTTCACATTTATAGATTTTGACAGGCATGGAAGGTTGCTTCTGAAGATGGTCCCTAATCGGAAGCTGCGATTCTTGATGTGAAACCACATGTTGTTTAAAGGACTGCCAGTTCCCCGTTGAAAAGTCACAACTGCTACATTGGAAGTGCCTCAAATTCTGATGCACAAGGCTGTGACGCTTCAGGTGACTTGGCATGCGAAACTTTCTTTGGCAAGCATCACAATTGTATGGTTTTTCCCCTACATGTATTCTTGTATGACATTTCAGCCTGCTTAGTATGTAAGTGGTATAATCACAGTACTCGCATTTGTGAACTTGGAAGTTGTTTTCTTGGGATGCGAGCGTGCCTATCTTTCCTTTTCTTTCAGCCATGTCTACTTGTTTCTTTGTGTTCTCATTATTTAGAGATGAAAATTGAAATCTTTTCCCGGCTGGATCCTTACCTTTGCAGGTTTCCTGGTGCATCTTCAACTCATCTACAGTTCTGCCTACAAAGAGGCACCGACTGCACTTCTGACGCTTCAATAAGTGTGACATTTTATGCCGTTTTAAATGACTGGAATTTCGAAAGGATTTGTCACATTCTTGACACTTGAACGGCTTCTCTCCAGTGTGCACTCTAAAATGCACTTGCAGGTTGCTGAATGAGCTAGTAGTATAAGTACAGTGAGGGCACTTGAATAATTTAAGAGCCGGTCCACATGAATGTTTTATCAATGGCAGTGTGTCATTCCCCTTGGCCACCTGATAATTACAACCCTCATTTTTATTTGGCTGAGCTTGCAAATGAATAGCCTTGTGGTAAACCAAGTGTTCTTCTCTGCGAAAGACCAAGTCACAGGTTTGACAAACATAAGTATTGGGCAAAATGCCAGATATCTCATCCCACTCAACGTTGCCTTCAGAGTTGTTTTTCTGTACATGCAGCTCTTCCCATGAACCATCACCCTGTTCACCTTCTGGCATCAGCTGTTTATTTACTACTTCGTCCTTGCCAGAAGTATACAGAACCTGTGTCTTTTGATAAAAGCTGTCTCGCTTGTTTTGCTTGCATTCCTTAATAGAGTTTTTTGGAAATATTTTATCACAGCCCTGGGGTTGCAAGTGGTACTTCTCATGACACTGGAAATGTTTATATGTATAAAATACTATTTCACACTTACGGCACTCGTATTTCTTCTGAGGGCTCAAGGTCTCCTTCTGGGCAACAGGCAAATTATTGATCTTTTCTACATGGCCTACAGTACTTACATGTCTTTTTAGATTACTTCCACTTGTAAAGCCTAGGTCACAGCCAGGACATCTGTAAGGCCTGGCCCCGGTATGGAGGAAGCTGTGTTGGACCATGCTATTAATGTGGTGAGAAGAAAAAGCACAGAAGTTGCATCTGAATAGCTTATACCCAGCATGCCAGTACATGTGGTTGACTATATGAGAATTATTATCAGAAGAGTATTCACACCGAGGGCACTGATAAAGGACTCCATCATTGTGCTCCTTTATATGATCTATAAAATATTTTGGACTTTGGGAAGAAAATGGGCATATTTTGCAATTGAATATTTTTGAAGGCTTCAGTTCCTTTTTCATTTCCCTGAAGAATTTCTCATACTTGTCTTCCTTTTTCTTCTCAGTTGTCTTCCTTTCCACAATTGTTTTCTCCTTCTTCCTCCTCCTCTTTCCAATATCACTTTTATTTTCCATTCTCTTCGTTAACATCACTTGTCTCTTTTTTAATGATGTTATGTGCATATGCAATTTATAGTGGTATTTAAAGTTGATAGGAAAAAAGAATGTTTTGTGGCAAAAGTTACATTTGTAGATTTTTTTATTCTGATGAGTAGCAGAGATATGTTTTCTTAACTGGGTAGGTGACACGTATCTCCAATTACAAAATAAACATTTCCAAATACCTCTTATACAAGTTTTCCTGGTTGTGATCAAGGAAGTTTTGCTCTTGGACTTAATTGTTAGTAGCAATGCCTTCTTTGATTGCTCTACCTGCAACTGTTGACCATGTTTCATACTCTCACTAGAACCATTAAGATTTTCCCATCTATCATACCATTCAGGACAATCAGTGACTTGAGATTGAACAAGATGCTCAGAAACATCTGGCTCACCATTACTGCAACCATTCTTTGTGCTAATTCTTCCGGGCTCTTCCAGAAAATTTCCCAGAGGACAGTGATCATTAACAACGCCGGAATCACATTGCTCATTTTCACCCCAATTTTTTCCTGATTTGCTACCTGGGAACGCATCATCCTCAAGCCCAATATTCTTTTTAGGTCCACCACTGGCTTTCTTAAATCCAGTCTCCAAAGAAGCAGCACCTAAAAAAAAATTATTCAGTAAGTCACATGATACCTCTTTCAGATACAGCCTGTGTTCTCCATTCCCCCCTTGCAGACAACCATAAAGGGTCTAACTTTTTACATAAGCCCCCATCTTGCTTTATTTATATAATCAACATATACACTTAATTTTATGAATATGTTTAGTTTTTGAAGTGGGTTATACTTCACAAATACAAAGGAATTAAATCCCAAGAAACTCAGTTATACCCTCCAACAATCAGGAGTAATAATCAATAACCTTATTCTTAGAGTCACATTTCAGGCCAGAGGTTCTTGACTTCAGCATCCTATTTGCACTGTTTGTCCAATTCTGCTATATCTGAAAAACTATCAGAATGGTATATACAATCCACCTTCATGTAAATACTTATCTGATATAGCGCCTAGATATCCCTTTGTGCAGCCGCTGAGTGCCAGGCCCTGGATAGCTCCTAAAGCTAATCCATTGTATATAATAGTCTTCTAAAGTGAATGAAGGTCCATGAATTCAATTCCCAGTAGAGATTCTGAACCCCATAGAATAACATCTGGCTATACATGTCTGAAGAACTAGTGAATTCAGCAGACAGGAGAACAGAAACAATGGGCTAAAATGGATTACACCATTAAAAAAAAAAAGCGCTGTGGAAGCCACTTGGCATTTTGCCAATTTTGAAACCTGCTTAAGTGAATAATATGTTAATTATTGATATTGAAGTATAAGTGAAGTATTTCTCAAGTCTATCTTTCTCTATAAGTTCCCCAAATGTTATCTGAAGTGAAGCTACTTGGATTCACAATTCTGGGCGGTTCCACAATCCCCTAACCAAAAACAGTTTTCACCTTTCTGTACTTAACTGAGGTTATTGATATTCTTAAAGAGGATAGCAAATAATGTTTAAACCTCACCCAGCAGTGCTTGTTTCTAAATACAGAGCACCTGGATTCTGGAGGTCAGATTTTCAGGAGACAAGTGAACATATTTTTATTTTAGCTCAATCATAATAGAATTACTTTCAGAATTAGCATCTGCATTCATGTCCATTATTTATTATTTATTATTTCTAACTTATATCACCGCCCATCTCCCCCCACAAGGGGACTCTGGGCGGTCCATGCAAAGAGGCTTCACCAAACTCTCTTGAACACATTTATTTATAGCTCTATCTGATTCCTGTACAATTGACCAAGCCTTCTGGATGACTTTGTATGTCAGATGATTCTCTCCCTTACCTGGAATGCTCAAATAAGGATTCAATATCCTTTGATAAAAGCTGTCATTACTCTCCACTGTTTTCACACATGTATTTTCAATGCCATCATGCACCTTGTGGTCCAAGAAGCCCATTCCCCAGTTTTGACTATGATCACAATGGTTCAGTACATTCTGCAAAGAAGCCATTTGGACTACATTTTTGTTCTTCAGCATCATAGTTTCTTCATTGTCATCCTTCACTTTCACTTCAACCAGCTCAATCTGTTTTTTCCCATGGTTTTGCAGCTGTTCATCCTCACATTCTATTCTTCTTTCTTCTTTTGCCTGACTTTTAAAATACCCATCTTTATCCACAGCTGGGTACTCTTCTTCCCCATATCTCAAAAAATCATCATCACTTAGTTCAAAGACAGTGATAGGGAGATCAATTTCGAATACTTCAGGCTCTGTAAACAAAATCCAGAAAGGATCAGTGGTAAGATTCATCATGACCGCCTCCAATATAAATAACTTCATTTCTTTCATAGGCCTAATATTCATAATAGATTAATCTCACCTTGAATCAACATGACTCCAGGGAAGACAATTCAATTTAACTTAAATAGTAACCCTTGCTAATAATTTGCAATTGCTATGGTTCATGGAGGGCAACAAGAGCTAAAGTATACCCTATTTAAATCATTTTTTCCCTAAATCATTACCTGTGAACTGGGGGGATGTCTTACATTTGTTGATAAGTGTAGATGCATTTGAAAACCAAGTGCAGGGAGGTTCGAATGACTGCAGACATCCCAGCAACAGAACATGGATACCTTCAAGGTAAACCTGAAGCTCCCTCCTGCTTGGGAAAGCCTGTTTGCCTGGTACACTCAATCCTTTTGTAACACCTAAACAGCATTTACCTCTCTTTTCTTTCCCTGTCCCATTACCAAATCTGCTCTCATCATCTCTGTCCTATTTTATCTCCTCCTCCCTTATCTTCCCTTTCCAGTAGACTTTGTAGGAAGACAACTGTATTTGCCTATGGTGGGGAAAAATCAGGAAGTCTGGTAGCACCTTTTCTGACTTACAAATTTTATTGATACTTGTACTCCGTCTCACATGTAACCTGCATCTACAATCTGCCTTCCTTTCCATCTACCCTGCCCTCATCCCAATTCAAACCTGTGATGGAATGTGAGGGTGACCTTGGAGAACAGAGGGAACAGATGCTGCCTACGGAACGATCAGATAAAAGGGATTCTGAGGGAGGGTACCGGTCTAAAGAAGAAATTTAGGAATGATCCGCCCTGACCACTCAAGCGATAAATAGGGTGGGTGGGAGATTTGTACTTTCAGACTTGCAAGATTATGTTAATGTAGCCTTACAATAAAATAAAATTAGTTCATCTTGTTATGTTTCCTGTCTGGTTTACCTGGAAGGGCTGACAAAACCCTGTATCAGTCTAGCCACTCTATGCATCTGATGAAGTAAGCCACTGCTCAGGAAGTTACTCTTTTGGATTATTCCATCACCTTTCTGCTGCTCTTGTTGTTGACTGTTGTTTTTAAAATAAGGGAGTGGAATTATGGTGTGGAATTAGGGGATATGAAGAAGAGTACCCAGAACCACAACCATCTACATGAAACTGCTGGGCGAGATCATTCGTCTCCATGGGATGAGGTATCATCAATATGCCAATGATACTCCGTTATATATCTCCATCCCAGGGGAAGTAAGTGATGCTGTGGCTGCCCTGTCCAGGTGACTGGGGGCTGTGGGGGTCTGGATGAGGAACAACAGGCTTCAGCTGAACCCTGGTAAGACGGAGTGGCTGTGGGTTAATGGCCCCCCGGTTTCCAGGAATTTGCCATCTTTAGTTCTGGATGGGGTTGCACTGCCCCAGACTGACCCAGGCGGGATCTGGGGGTCCCCTTGGACTCAAGATTCCTGCTTGAAGAGCAGGTGGCAGTTGTGGCCAGAAGGGCCTTTGCGCAACTTCGGGTTGTACGCCAGTTATGCCTTTTCCTGGAACGAGAGGCCCTTCGAACAATCACTCATGCCCTGGTCATCTCCCATGTAGACTATTGTAATGCGCTCTACATGGGGCTACCCTTGAAGACTGTCTGGAAGCTTCAACTGGTGCAGAATGTGGCCGCGCGGGCGATTTTAGGTGCCTCAAGATCAGCACATATAACACCTTTGCTGCGCGAACTGCATTCGGTGCCAGTTTGCTTCCGGATTCAATTCAAGGTGTTGGTTATCACCTTTAAAGCCCTACATGGCATGGGTCCAGGTTACCCGAGGGACCGTCTCATCCCTGTTACATCAACCCATCCCACCCGGTCATGCTACGGACCCCGTCTGTAAGAGAATTCCATCTGGCGAGGTCCAGGAGGTGGGGCTTCTCTGCAGTAGCTCCCGCTCTTTGGAACATTCTTCCCCCAGAAGTGAGGTTAGCCCCCTCTCTCCTGGACTTCAGGAAAAAAAAACTAAAGACCTGGTTCTGCCACCATGCTTGAAGTGGGGAGTGGAATAGCCATTCTTGGGGTTGGCTGGTTCCTTAGACCTGCCCTGGACCGGCCTTACCTGCTCATGGGATGAAGTAGAACTGCCATTACTTGGATTTGACTGTATTTTATATTTTTATTGATTATTGGTATTTATTTATGACTTTTACTGAATTTTAAATTGTTTTATTGTGAACCGCCCAGGGTCCCTCCTTGTGGGGGAGATGGGCGGTGATATAAATGTGATGAATAAATAAATAAAATCAACACCCCCACCAACACAGGCAGGGCAAGCTGGAAAGTGAAAGTGAAAGGTCCTCTGGGCAAGCACCAAGTCATTACTGACCCTTTGGAGGTACACTGATGTTTTCTTGGCAGGGTGGTTTGCCATTGCCTTCCCCAGTCGTTATTACTGTATATAAAACAGAGAGCAAACCCCACTCCCTTCTAGCACTGAAGAAGTCGGCAACGAAACCTCTGCAAGCAAACCACCAATCTCAGAGAGCACCAAGGACTCCACATAAAGGAATAATTATCTGGAGGTCTTTTCTGGTTGATGAAGCCTCTCCCTTTCGAAGTGGAGAGTCAGAGGATGTAACATTCATTCATTCATTTTTTGCGTTGCTGTATTAGGCACTTTTAAACACTCCGTTCCTATTTCTGATAACATTACTCAGAGCAGGGAAATCGCGCTCTGTCTCCCTAGGAGCCGCTTTTGTTGTTGTTGTTGCTTACCCACCCTCTAGAGAGGGCCCCTCCAAGCTGAAGGCAAATGGGAGGAAGGAGGACGCCAAGCCCACTCCATCCCTTCGGCGCTTACCTTCCTGAGACGAGGGCTGTTCCGCTGCCATGACTTAGTCATCTAACCGGAAGCACGAAAGAGAACCGACAACTTCGCCTGCGTCACTTCTCCCAACTTCAATGGCTTCGATACCCTTCCCAAATAACCAGGGGGCTGTGCCCCCGCGCAGGCGCAATGGGCGCCTCTTTGTGCACTCCCACCGTGACAGTTGAACCCAGTCAAACTCAGTTTATCGGTTGAGAAGCTCGGTCCGGGATAAGGCCTCCGAGTCTGCGCAGAGCGGAGCCCGTTTTGTTTGAAGTCAAGGAACTTCACGCTGCTTGGAATGACTGCAGGCGGTTCCTGCGGGGATGGGGACGTTGGGTTTTCAATTTTGATTTGAGGGAAATGAGGATCCAGTTCTTGCAGCCAAACCCAGAAGCGTTTGCAGCCTCAAGTCGAATCCCCATTACAGCATAGCTAGAGTCTAGTTTATTGGATGCACGAAATGTTTCCTGCGCGCAAAAACACACAAAGATCGTCGGTGGGTGCAAACAAACAATGACCTAAGGAGCAAGGAAATCCATAAAGCACAAATGCTGGGGTTGGGCTCCGTCATCGTCGTAATGCAAAACCAAACAAACCAAATTCCGATGCATAAAGCAGAACTGGGAGGACTATGTTCTGGACAGTGACCACCAGCACCGTGGAATTAGTAAATTGACATGTCTATTGTAGCGTGAAAAACCTCCTAGCTTCACTCAAGCTCCAATAGAACGAGGAACCAGTGTTGCCAGATGCTCAATATTTTTATAGCCCAACAAACTCTCAAAAGTAGCCCAGAAAACCCGCAAACGCCAAAAATGTCCTGCAACTGATCTCCAAACCTAACCCTCACTGGAGGAGCTGGTAGGGATTGGAAACGCAGCGGCAGAGCAGAATAGGGTGCTGTGCTGCTCAGCCACGGGGTGGGGGGAGAGACGGGAGAGACAGCGAGTACGAGGGAAGGTGGCTTGGGAGCAGTTGGCTGGGATACGACGCCCCCTCAGTAGCTCCTTCCCCACCGGCATAAAATAAAGCTCGCGGGAAGGGGAGAGAAAGGGAAGCAGCTCTCCACCTACTCTGAAGGCCCTCCCAAGTGCGCGCGCGAGTGAAAAGAGAGGCTTTTCAAACGCCGCCGCCCCGCCCCCGAGGCTATCGCCCCAAAACCACGCCCCTTAAAAGAAAACCGCCCAACTGGCAACACTACGAGGAACCGTCTTGCCCTTAGGAAAAATCAAGTCCTCTTAATACGCATGCGTAAACATAAAACGAACGCCGTCCCGGCCTACTGGTAGGTGGGGCTTCCTCTTCTCCAATCCAATCCCGAGTCTTTCTGAGAGTCGTCACAGGAGGCGTTCACTTTCCAAGAGTGCGCCTGTGCACTACTCCAGCCTCCTCTCGTGGCGTTGGGACCTGCTCGTTCCGCTGTTGCTGTTTGTCTCCTTCTGCCTTGGCTTTACTCTCCCGTCAAGATGCCGCGGATCATGATAAAAGGGGGCGTGTGGAGGAATACAGAGGTAATGGCCTCACGGTCTCTGAGCCTTTTTCGGGGCAGGGTTGCGCTTTCTCTATGGAGGCCTCTGCAGTTGTGGTGGCGGCTGCCAAGCGCATGCGCAAAAGGCCTTGACGCCTGCGTGGAAGAGAAAATGGGTCTGGTTAGCGGATACCTTTTTATTGCGTTGGGAAGGTAGCTTTCATCTTGCTCTCCCGTGGCGCCAAATAAGTATCCAAACAGTAATAACATAAATAGGGCAAAACTCAGCGTCTGTTTCCTTCTTTGTATTGGGGACTGGAGCTTCCTCCCAGATCCCAATGAGAGCCAGTGTAGTGTAGTGGTTAATAAGTTGGACAAGGAGTAAGGAAGCGCTGGTTCTGGTCCACCAGCCACGAAAGCCTCCTGGGGGATTTTGGACCAATCTCTCACCCTAATCTACTTCACAGGATTGATGTTGTGGGGAAAAGGAGGAGGGAGCACGATCCATGCTGCTTTGAGCTTCTGCACAAAAGACCGGATATGGATCAAGCAAATACATAAGTGCAAATAAAATTGCGAACCATTTTTTGATGCCTGTTTCAAATTGGTTTGAACCGCCTAACACAGAGCTTTCCAAACTTTTCATGTTGGTGACACACTTTTTAGACATGCATCATTTCGCGACACACTCTTACAGCAGGGCACAAGGCAAGCACTAGGACCTGCGCGGAATCACAGCAGGTTTGGAGGCACAAGGCAGGCACTAGGACCTTTGTAGAATCCTGGCAGGGCTCAGAGCCGAGACACATCCAGACACTGCAGCCGACACACTAATGTGTCGCGAAACACAGTTTGGAAAGTTCTGCCTTAGTTAAACAGTACATTCCTGCTGTTGCTTTTATATTTGTTTTTGCTGTCCAGTAGTGAACATTAGAAAAGTGTATACTTCTGAATGAAAACTTAATGATATCAATTCTGTGTATGCCCTTCTAGAGACTTGTTCTAAATATAATGGAGCCTGTACCCAAGCAGTATAGGGATCAAGCTGTTAGACATCTACAGCTGACATTTTTCACTATCTTGTCTATAATTGTCTATAAGGAAAAGGCAAATAAACTGCAATAAGTGTTTCGGAATTCATTTTCACACAGATAATACATTCAGTGACATAATAAGCAAAAGGCTAGTTATATATTCAGTTGTTTAACAGTCATTGGGGAACATTTATTTTGTTTATTTTTATTTATTTAATTTTTATCTTGCCTTTATTATTTTTATAAATAACTCAAGGCAGGGAACATACCTAATACTCCTTCCTCCTCCTATTTTCCCCACAACAACAACCCTGTGAGGTGAGTTGGGCTGAGTGAGTGAGTGACTGGCCCAAAGTCACCCAGCCGGCTTTCATGCCTAAGGCGGGACTAGAACTCTCAGGCTCCTGGTTTCTAGCCCAGCACCTTAACCACTAGACCAAACAATATGTTTATTAACAAGAGATTGAGCCATAACTGTACCCAGAACATTCTAATAAAGTTCCATCACAGAGAGACGTCTGCTCCATCAGACCAGAGTTTAATCTACTGGGGCATGTTGATCCATACAGTGTCTAGCTTACCTTCCTGATATTTCTTAGTAGACTGTCCTAAATCTTTTGCTGTCAATTTAATTTAATCTCTTGTTCTGATATTAGGAGAGAAGCGGGGGGAAGGGAAGGGCTTTATGAAATGGAACAAAATTGACTTTTCATGCAGACTCGGATGCTTTTTATAGGAAGTTTTGGTTGGAACTGAAAAAAAATTATTTTCTTTTCCTGTTAGATAAATGTTGTAATGACTAAACAAAATTCTTCTTTTGTTTTAAGGATGAAATTCTTAAAGCTGCTGTAATGAAATATGGCAAAAACCAGTGGTCTCGTATTGCCTCTTTGTTGCACAGAAAATCAGCAAAGCAATGCAAAGCCAGATGGTAATGTAAAATCATGCAATTTTAGAGTAAATTTGGTTATGTTGGTGAGAAATTTCATATTTCATCTAGTAGGCAGAGCAATTCTATAATTTTATTACTACTACAAGAAAAAACAAATGTTGAGATTAATGTGAATAATGCTTGTGTAAAAAAGTTACACCAAAGAAATCCAAACAAGAAGCTGATTTCTTAAAGCTCGTGGTCAGTGCTGATATTTTTAGTGTATTCTTATATTGCAGTAAAATCATGACATTTTTAATGGAATAATAGTTGATAGAATCTTACTGTTAACCAAACAAAATTTTCATTTTGAATAAGGTATGAATGGCTAGACCCAAGTATCAAGAAAACAGAATGGTCACGAGAGGAAGAAGAGAAGTTGCTCCATTTGGCCAAACTTATGCCAACTCAGTGGAGAACTATTGCACCAATTATTGGACGAACAGCTGCCCAGTGTTTGGAGCATTATGAATTTTTATTGTAAGTAATTTTGCATTGTAATGGAAGCATAGATTGTTAGATGTTGGAAGACTTCCTGCTATAACAATGGCCTAGAATTTCAGAAGAAAACTTTGAGATGCTTGATAATAGAACAGGAATTATACTATTCCAAAAATTTTGCTTTGATTTTTTTTCTTGAGACATTCTGGAAACTGCAGTGATTAGTAAATTGTGTGTCATATTTTTAGCAGTGTTGTTTTCTTATCTTTGTGCTGTTGTTTTTGTGTCATCTTCATAGAGATAAAGCTGCTCAGAGAGACAATGAGGAAGAAACTGCTGATGATCCTAGAAAACTTAAACCTGGAGAAATTGATCCAAACCCAGAAACTAAGCCAGCCAGACCAGATCCTATTGATATGGATGAGGGTATGTTTGAAATGTTTTTTTCCCCAAATTAAGCCATCCCTGAGTATTTTTCCTTTTGTGTTTTACATTTTTAAATTAATTTTTGTCCAGTTCACTTTCTTCATTAAATTAATAGTATGACAGTCTTATCTACAACAGGTGAGAACCAAAATTAGCTGATCCCCAAAAGCTGAGTAGGTTCAGATCTGGTTAAAGATGGGAGATTACTAGGAAATTCCAGGGCTGCAGGGTAGACTGGGGAGTCAGAGAAGAAAGTGGTGGGGGGAGGGGAAATAGCCTGGAAGAAGGAGGAGGAGGAGGAGGAGGAGTTGTTCAGGGAGATACACCTGGAGCACTCTTTAGACAAAGAGCAAATCTAATTGAGGGATTACATCATGGTGATATGGGTGAAAAAACATTTATTATTTCTCTGCTCTTATTGTGTCTGCTGATAGCTGCCCCATGGCCCTGGCCCTGTTTAAGGCTACCTGGGCCCTGTTAGGAAGGAATGGGTCACAGGGCCATTCTTGCCATTTGGCAGATAAAGTTGCTCAGATCTGCTTGGACTGTGGACTTGGACTTATGACTGGACAGGTCCAGTTGAGATGACCAAGGCAAGGCCTTATGGGATAATCTGGAGTGAGTTTGACTTTCTGACTCCCAAAGAAGTGAACAGGGATCTCCAGTCTGTTAGCTTGGTCACCTGCCTGTTAGACCCAGGTCCTCTTAGATGGTTAAGCCGCCCAGGAGGTGACTTGTGGTTGGGTCCATGCAGTGGTGTTGACCTCCTTGAGTGAGGGGGCAGTCCCCTTGGCCTTGAAGGAGGCTATGTTGCATCCTTTCCTCAAGAAGCCATCTCTGGACCCAATGGTCCTGAACAATTAGCATCCAGTCTCCAGCCTTCCCTTCTTAGGGAATGTGGTAGAGAGGATAATCAGGCTTCAGCTCCAGAGGACTTGGAGGAAGCAGATTATTTGGACCTGTTCCAGTCGGTTTTCAGTCTGAGGTTTGGAGGGAGACAGCATTGGTTGCATTGTGATGTTCTGTGGCAGAGCCAGGATGGGGGTGGTAATCCATCCTGGTGCTTCTTGATTTCTCAGTGGTTTTCAATACTGTTAACCACAGTAGCATTTTGGACCTAATCTTTGGGGATTAGGGTGGGAGGATCTGTTTTACGGTGGTTCTCCTTTCACTGTGGCCAGTTTCAATCAGTGTTGACAGGTAAGGAGAGATCATGGCCATGGCACTTTACTTTCAGAGTGCTGCAGGGTTTGATGCTCTCTCCTCTTCTGTTTAACATCTGCATAAAACCGCTAGGTGAGTTCATCCATCAGTTCAGGGTCAGTTGTACATCTTGACTCGGGGGCAGCTTAATGATGCTGTCAAAGTCTTGGATTCTCCAGCTCCTGCTCAAAGAGCAGGTGGCAACTGTGGCCAAAAGGGCTTTTGCACAGAAACATCTAGTGTGCCAGTTGTACCTTTCCTGGACTGGGAGGTGCTTCAGACAGTCACTCAAGCCCTGGTCACCTCATGATTGAATTACTGTGATGCGCTGCATGTGGGGCTGCCCTTGCAGACTATCCAGAAGCTACAGCTGGTCCAGAATGCAGCACACAGGCAGTGTTGAGTGGTACATTATGTTCACACGACCCCACTGCTTCGTGAGCTGCTCTAGTTACCAGTCAGCTTCCAGGAGCAATTCAGGGTGCTAATTATTATGTGTAAAGCCGTTCATGGTAGAGCACCTGGCTATCTAAGGGATTACTTAACTTCAGTTATTTCTTCCTGTCCAGTAAGATCAAGCAGGGTGGGTGTGCTCTAGGTCCCAGTCAAACAATGTCACCTTGTGGTACCCAGGAAGCATGCTAACTCTATGGCAGTGCCAATCCTCTGGAACAGTATTCCCCCCAGAGACATATAACACTTATAACATTTAGGAAACTCTTGAAAACCTGGTGGTTCTTCCAGGCCTTGGAATAAGGTAGTTGCAGAGTTGATGTTTGCCTATGGCTGGGTGTATTGTTCTTCTGGTTGGCCAGGATCTTTTTACTCATATTTAAATATATTGTTCTTTTTTATATGTAAGCCATCCAGAGTCATCAGGGAGTCGGGTGGCCTCAAAATTGGATTAAATAAATGCAAGATCTTATTATCCAGTAGTGCTGAGGGTACTTTTAGACTATAGTTTACAGTAGCTTTCCTAATTCTCTGTAGCATTCATGCATGTGATGTTGCCAGCATCCTTGCAGTGTGGTTTTCTGAATGTTGTCAAAGTAATATTGAGAGTAACAATTCACAAAAGAGAAGCTGAACATAGGCTGTTCTAGAAAACGGTGTTTGCAGATCTTTTATGCCTGATATTTTCCAGTATGAGATTCTAACCTCAGTAATGTAGAAGCAAACTTGCTAATTGCATTATTTTTTAATATGGAGTTAAATAGAGTTCTGTTGAGCTAAATGAGTTCAAAGAAGACATCGGTGATGTAGGATTTATATTAATCTATAGCAGAGCTTTCCAAACTGTGTGTCGGGACACGTTAGTGTGTCGGCTGCAGTGTCTGGGTGTGTCGTGGCTGCTGCTGCCTCCGAGCCCTGCCAGGATTCCACGCAGGTCCTAGTGCCTGCCTTGTGCCTTGCTGCCTCCAAACGTGCCCTGCCAGGATTCTGCGCAGGTCCTAGTGCCTGCCTTGTGCCTTGCTGCCTCCAAACCTGCCTTGCCAGGATTCCACGCAGGTCCTAGTGCCTGCCTTGTGCCCTGCTGCCTCCAAACCTGCCAGGATTCCACGCAGGTCTTAGTGCCTGCCTTGTGCCCTGCTGTAAGAGTGTGTCGCGAAATGATGCCGTGCTGTAAGAGTGTGTCGTGAAATGATGCATGTCTAAAAAGTGTGTCACCAACATGAAAAGTTTGGAAAGCTCTGATCTATAGGTTTTTAAAACTTTTGAAATGCTGTTCTGATCCCACGTTGCCCATTTGTAAATGAGTGAATGGTAACTTTGTATATTTGTTTTGCAGATGAACTTGAGATGCTTTCTGAAGCTAGAGCTCGTTTGGCTAACACTCAGGGAAAGAAAGCCAAAAGGAAAGCAAGAGAGAAGCAGTTGGAAGAAGCTAGGTAGATACAGCCTATCTCAAGTATTTGCTGATTGAACTCAGTCTCTTCTAATCAGATTTCAGATTGGGACACAATGATTGCATCTTCCCAGTTTGGCATAGATAGCTTGGGTTTTTCAGGATTTGGTTTTGTCTTATACGGATGGCAAAACTGTGTGAGGGGTTCTAAGGTTGATTCCTTGCATCCCCTAATACATTTGAATCTAGATGAATGGACTCCATCCCTCTCCTTGAGTTGATTCGCTTTCTCCTAAGTGCTCATTTTGTGAGTTTGACAAATTGACATTCAAACATTAAGTATGTGTCAAAACTGAGATGGGGTTATGGATTTCAGTCCAGCAATGTCACATTTATTTCCTATTTCCTCTTCTACCCTTTATTAGTGGTAAAGCCAAATCACTGGCTTTATGTGATAAAGTGCCGTGAGGCTGATCATTATGTACTTCATTATATTTAGTGGCTGAAATGTTGAGTTTGGATGTGAGAAGCCAGTACTGAGGCCTGATAGTGGATCCCATGGAGTGGTTAGGTTCACACATTACATCACACTAAACCAGGAGTTTTAAATAATGGCCAGTTTTATAGTGGCCTAGGTCACACACAACATTTAAGCAGCCTTGTACATTTATGAGAAAAGTCTGAAATATGCTGAAAACAGATTGTTAATTGTAATGAAAGAGTTAATTTGGTTCTAGTTATTTGTAACTCTTGAACTTGTCATACTGGTTTTTTATGTTTTCAGAGTGGACAGGAAACTCAGTGTAGCTTGTCATACAGACATATTTGGATGTCATACAGACATATTTGGAAGATGTGAAGGACTTTTCCTTTGAAGTTACAAGATTCAAATATATCTAATGTATCTTGCCATTAATGTTTGATTAGTACATACTTCAAGACTACCTATAATTGCGATAAGAGTAGTAGAACCAAGCACATACTTGAAATTTTGCATTTAAATCTTGAATTTCAATTCAAGTCTACTTTGTATATTTGATATTTTTGTCTAGGTCTTTTAAAATACAACAATTGAATGGAGGTTTGGTGGGGTTTTTAGTATGTACAGTGCTAATATGTTATGTATCAGTGGTTTCATCAAAAGTGGTCTATATCTTGTAGCCTTTAACATTAATTTCAAATTTGATTTTACCTCCTCAGGCGTCTTGCTGCTCTACAAAAGAGGAGAGAACTCCGAGCTGCAGGAATTGAGATCCAGAAAAAAAGAAAAAAGAAAAGAGGAGTAGACTACAATGCCGAAATCCCATTTGAGAAGAAACCTGCCCCAGGTTTTTATGATACATCAGAAGAAAACTATCAGGCACTGGATGCAGATTTTAGGAAACTAAGACAACAAGACTTGGATGGCGAATTGAGATCGTAAGTTGGTTTCGGATCAAAATATTACATGGAGCAAAATCTTGTGATATATCAAACTCTGTGTGTGCTCCTGCTTAATTAATTCTCACAAAACTTAAACTTTGATGTTGTTGAAGTTGTAAATGTTTCTCTACACAACACTCTCCCCCCCCCCCACCCAAGCAGCCATTTATCTTCTGAGAGTTTCTAATTCTGAGAAGTCATGGGGATTGCAGAAGGATGGGAATGTCATTCTTTTGGCATACAGGTATTAGATAAAACCTTTTCTCCTACTACTTTAAAACACTATTTCTGGCCCCTTGCATTTACTAGTCCTGTCATTTAAAAACAAAAAAACAACAATAAAGCACTTATGCTGGAATTTCTTAGTGTTAATCACTCATTTTTATCTTCTTGTAAACATAGCACAACGATATTTCTTACAGCCTCCTCAAAAGATATCTGAAAGGCCTGCCCTCTATTTGTGCTCTGGCTTGTGATAGCTCTAAAATAATGAATTACATTCGTTTGAAAAAAAATAACAGTACTGATCTTATAATGTTAAATATAATGTTAATGTTATAACATTATACATTATAATGTTATACAATAACATTATAACAATGTTAATGAGCATTTACCAATGCTAAAATCTCCCTAAAAAAATGGCAATAACATATATTTGAGATGCAGATTATAAATAAAATAATAATATAAGTAAAATAAGGATAGGTAAAGGTAAATTTAACTGTCATTGAGCAATAAACAAATAATGCTCAAATATATTAGGGAGTAAAAATGCAAAAAGAGCATTATATATAAAAGTAATTGTGAATTTCTTTTCTAAAATATATTGAGTATTGGTCAAAATGGAAGAATTTCTTCATGGAATATTTTTCAGAAGTTTTAAAGTAGTTTAATTAATTCCATTAATTCTGTACTAGGGAATTTCTACCCAAATATACAAGATAATCAACTAATGCTTTTAGTTGTGCTCAGCGGTTAAGACGCCAGTCTTGACGATCAGAAGGTCGCAAGCTTGGAGGTTCAAATCCCTAGCCCCACGTGACGGAGTGAGCTCCCACACTCGCCCCAGCTCTTGCCAACCTAGCAATTCGAAAGCATGCAAATGCAAGTAGATAAATAGGTACCACTTCCGTGGGATGGTAACAGCGTTCCGCGTGCGTCATGCCGGCCACATGACCGTGGAAGGGTCTTCGGACAACGCTGGCTCTTCGGCTAACAAACGGAGATGAGCACCAGCCCCTGGAGTCGGACACGACTGTGTGGGGGAACCTTTACCTTTACCTTTCTTAGTACATCAGTACATGAAATGAGTGGCTATACAAACGAAATAAATAATTGTAATAAATAAATAAATAACCCTAATTCATAGTTTAGGAGCTCACTGTGCTGAAAATGATGGGATGACATGCTTCATGCATAAAAGGGAGGGTTTTTTTTTTTAACTATTGTATCTTTTAGCACTTGCTCATGTACCATCTTGGTGGCAGGGAAGGCCGGCAGGGAGAGGGTATATTGGATTCGGGAACTGACAGGTCTATTTTCGAATCAGAGAGGTTGCTGTGTCTGCCCCAATTGTACTTTTCATTGTTGCTGCACTCATAACTCACGTCACATAGGTCTCTTCTTGTGTAAATGGCTGTGCTCTTTTGTGAATAATCCATTGATTTTTGCATTGTGTTCATTCCCTTTTTGCTTGATCTTCCTGAAGTTGATTTATTTCACATTCCCTCCTTTCCAAGCTCTTCCCTTATTTTCACAGCAATCTTTTTATTTTGTTTAAAGAGAATAATATTTCAGTTGTGCTAGTGGTTGGTACAGTCAAAAGACTGTACAGGTAGTCCTTGGGTTAGGACCACTCGTTCAGGGACCATTCAAAGTTATGACAACACTGAACAGGGGGGACTTATGACCTCTTCTTGGAGTTCCAGCCGTTGCAGCATCCCCACGGTCATGTGATCTCAATCCAGGTGCTCAGTGCCCGGCTTGTGATTACAATGTTGCAGCGAGCCATGGTCACGTGATTGTGATTTCCGACGTTCCCTGCCAGCTTCCCACAAACAAAGTCAATGGGGAAGCTGGCAGAAAGTTGGAAGTCGTTCCCACTCCCTCTGCTTTTTCACCTGCCCACGCTCCATAGTGCCTGCCCACGGCACCCCCATGGTACCTGCACACCCACCTGCGCTCCATAACGCCTGCCTGTGCCACCCGTGCACCTGCTGGCCTGGGAATCCTGCCTCTTCCCGCTTAACAACCCACACGGTCCTGGGGTTACAATGGAACCGGGATTGCCATTGCTAAGCAATGTGGTCACGTGATGTCACTTTCATTCCATTTTGATGAAAAGTAAAACAACATATAAAACTTGCTAATAGCCTAGATTGTAAAAGGATTTGTCAACAACTGGTTTCTATCAAACTTGGAAGATTATAGTTCCTATTAACGATGTGACCTTTCTATAAATTTCGTCCCTTTCCCATCCAGTTCTGAAGCGTGTCAAGTGGTCTTTGCAAAACCCTTGTGTTTAATTAGAGTTTTTTTTTACTTTATCAGGGAAAAGGAAGGAAGAGAGCGAAAAAAAGATAAGCAACAGCTGAAACGGAAAAAAGAATCTGATTTACCATCAGCAATTCTTCAGACTAGCGGTGTTTCAGAATTTACTAAAAAAAGAAGTAAGCTGGTGCTTCCAGCTCCTCAGGTACATTGCTTGTTACTCTCGCTGTCCCTCTGTTGGTGTGTAAGAGAAATGTCTTACGAGTTTGTTTAATAATGGAGACAGAATAGTCATCAGTAGAAGCACAAATTGTGTTTCATTTGGTACTGGAGGCTGCAATAACAAACATAAAAGGTGTGGGGATGCAGTTCCTTGTACTGGTTTATGCAAATCAGTGTGTATATATGTAATCCATGAGGTCGGAGGTAGTGAGATAATGAAGGTAGAACTACAAAGACAGTGGTTTTATTAAGAATATAGAGACTGTGTGTTAGGATAAAGGTTACTGTTTAGTGTGTTATTTCTAAGTGTTGTCTCTCTTGGCCTTGTTTCCCATGGTGTTGTTGTTGTTGTTGTTCAGTCGTTCAGTCGTGTCCGACTCTTCGTGACCTCATGGACCATAGCACGCCAGGCCTTCCTGTCCTCCACTGTCTCTCGGAGTTTACTCAAATTCATGTTCATTACATCGGTGATGCTATCTAACCATCTCATCCTCTGCCGTCCCCTTCTCCTTTTGCCCTCAGTCTTTCCCAGCATCAGGGTCTTTTCCAGTGAGTCCTCTCTTCTCATTAGGTGGCCAAAGTATTTGAGCTTCAGCTTCAGCATCTGTCCTTCCAATGAGCAGTCAGGGTTGATTTCCTTTAGGATTGACTGGTTTGACCTCCTTGCAGTCCAAGGGACTCTCAAGAGTCTTCTCCAGCACCACAGCTCGAAAGCATCAATTCTTCGGCGCTCAGCCTTCCTTATGGTCCAACTCTCACAGCCATACATTGCTACTGGAAAAACCATAGCTTTAACTATACGGACCTTTGTCGGCAAGGTGATGTCTCTGCTTTTTAATATGCTGTCTAGGTTTGCCATAGCTTTCCTTCCAAGGAGCAAGCGTCTTTTAATTTCATGGCTGCAGTCACCGTCTGCGGTGATCTTGGAGCCCAAGAAAATAAAATCTGTCACTGCTTCCATTTCTTCCCCTTCTATTTGCCAGGAAGTGATGGGACCAGATGCCATGATCTGGGTTTTTTTAATGTTGAGTTTCAAGCCAGCTTTTGCACTCTCCTCTTTCACCCTCATCAAGAGGCTCTTTAGTTCCTCTTCACTTTCTGCCAATAGGGTGGTATCGTCTGCATATCTGAGGTTGTTGATATTTTTCCCGGCAATCTTAACTCCGGCTTGTGATTCATCCAGCCCGGCATTTCTCATGATGTACTCTGCATATAAGTTAAATAAGCAGGGTGATAATATACAGCCTTGTCATACTCCTTTCCCAATTTTGAACCAGTCGGTTGTTCCATGTCCGGTTCTAACTGTTGCTTCTTGACCCACATACAGGTTTCTCAGGAGACAGGTAAGGTGGTCTGGTACTCCCATCTCTTTAAGAATTTGCCACAGTTTGTTGTGATCCACACAATCAAAGGCTTTAGCGTAGTCAATGAAGCAGAAGTAGATGTTTTTCTGGAACTCTCTTGCTTTTTCCATGATCCAGCGAATGTTGGCAATCTGATCTCTAGTTCCTCTGCCTCTTCGAAACCCAGCTTGCACTTCTGGTAGTTCTCGGTTCACATGCTGCTGAAGCCTAGCTTGTAGGATTTTGAGCATAACCTTGCTGGCATGTGAAATGAGTGCAATTGTACGGTAGTTTGAACATTCTTTGGCATTGCCTTTCTTTGGAATTGGAACGTAAACTGACCTTTTCCAATCCTGTGGCCACTGTTGAGTTTTCCAAATTTGTTGGCATATTGAGTGCAGCACTTTAACAGCATCATCTTTTAGGATTTTAAATAGCTCAGCTGGGATACTGTCTTCTCCGCTAGCTTTGTTGTTAGTAATGCTTCCTAAGGCCCACTTGACTTCACTCTCTAGGATGTCCGGCTCAAGGTCAGTGACCACACCATCGTATTTATCAGGGATATTAAGATCTTTCTTGTATAGTTCTTCTGTGTATTCTTGCCACCTCTTCTTAATCTCTTCTGCTTCTGTTAGGTCCCTGCCTTTTTTGTCCTTTATCATGCCCATCTTTGCACAAAACGTTCCCTTGATATCTCCGATTTTCTTGAAGAGATCTCTAGTCTTCCCCATTCTATTGTTTTCCTCGATTTCTTTGCATTGTTCATTTAAGAAGGCCTTCTTATCTCTCCTTGCTATTCTCTGGAATTCTGCATTCAGTTGTTTATATCTTTCCCTTTCTCCCTTGCCTTTTGCTTCCCTTCTTTCCTCAGCTATTTGTAAAGCCTCATCAGTCAGCCACTTTGCTTTCTTGCATTTCTTTTTCTTTGGGATGGTTTTAGTTGCTGCCTCCTGTACAATGTTACGAACCTCCATCCATAGTTCTTCAGGCACTCTGTCTACCAGATCTAATCCTTTAAATCTATTCCTCACTTCCACTGTATATTCATAAGGGATATGATTTAGGTCATACCTGATTGGTCTAGTGCTTTTCTCTACATTCTTCAATTTAAGCCTAAATTTTGCAATAAGAAGCTCATGATCTGAGCCACAGTCAGCTCCAGGTCTTGTTTTTGCTGATTGTATAGAGCTTCTCCATCTTTGGCTGCAAAGTATATAATCAATCTGATTTCGGTATTGACCATCTGGTGATGTCCATGTGTAGAGTCGTCTCTTGTGTTGTTGGAAAAGAGTGTTTGCTATGACCAGCGTGTTCTCTTGACAAAACTCTATTAGCCTTTGCCCTGCTTCATTTTGTACTCCGAGGCCAAACTTGCCTGTTATTCCGGTTATTTTTTGACTTCCTACCTTAGCATTCCAGTCCCCTATGATGAAAAGGACATCTTTTTTTGGTGTTAGTTCTAGAAGGTGTTGTAGGTCTTCATAGAACCGGTCAACTTCAGCTTCTTTGGCATCAGTGGTTGGGGCATAGACTTGGATCACTGTGATGTTGAATGGTTTGCCTTGGATTCGAACTGAAAGCATTCTGTCGTTTTTGAGGTTGTACCCCAGTACTGCCTTTCCCACTCTTTTATTGACTATGAGAGCTACTCCATTTCTTCTAAGGGATTCTTGCCCACAGTAGTATATATAATGGTCTCCTGAATTAAATTCGCCCATTCCTGTCCATTTTAGTTCGCTGATTCCCAATATGTCGATGTTCAATCTTGTCATCTCATGTTTGACCACATCCAGCTTACCTTGATTCATAGTTCTTACATTCCAGGTTCCTATGCAATATTGTTCTTTACAGCATCGGACTTTCCTTCCACTTCCAGACACATCCACAACTGAGCGTCCTTTCGGCTTTGGCCCAGCCGTTTCACACTTTCTGGAGCTACTCGGAATTGCCCTCCGCTCTTCCCCAGTAGCATTTTGGACACCTTCCGACCTGAGGGGCTCATCTTCCGGCGTCATATCTTTTAGCCTTTTGATACTGTCCTTGGGTTTTCTTGGCAAGGATACTGGAGTGGTTTGCCATTTCCTCCTCCAGTGGACCACGTTTTGTCAGAACTCTCCATCATGACCTGTTCTTCTTGACCTGACTTCATTGAGTTACGCAAGCCCCTTCGCCACGACAAGGCAGTGATCCATGAAGGGGTCCCATGGTGTTCCTCGCCTCCAATTATCCCTTCTCCGTGTAACCATCATCCTTGCCTTCTAAGCATCATTATGGCTGTACTGGCATTTTTATTGCTTCTCTGTCAGCAAAAGTGACAGGAAGAGGGGTGATCTGCTTAGCTTAGCTAACACCATTTTGTTCTTCAGATGATTATGTAAATCTTTCCCCTTTTTCCTGTTGCCATGGACTCACATTTTGTAGTCCCTTTTTCACATCCCAGAATCATTGTATAAAAATTCCAGAGTACAGTAGTTTTCTTTCTTTTGGGAAATACTCTGCATATATTTATTGGAACTCTGCATCGCTATCCCAGATATTAGGATTGCTGAAAGAGGATACCAAGCTGTAAAACCAGTAATAGATCAGGGTGGGTTACCTTTTTGGTGGGAGGAGGTATTCTTAACATTTTTAAGTGAACAGTAGTTGCATTGGTAGAGTGATGAGGCAAAGTGGCAAGGCCATGTCGTATACAGGACTTTCTATATTTTTGCTGGTTAAGGAGTTTGGACTTTGCTATGTTTTGTTTAAAATTTGTTAAATGTATTTTGTAGTTTATAATGCAGTCTAAGTGATGAGAAACTGTTCATTTTCAGCAACTGTTACTGGAGGGACAGGTATCTCACTTGTCTTAGCTATACGGAAGAAGGAATCCTCTATGCCTAACCAGTTGAGGTTTTTGTCCGTCCTTTATTGTCTCCAGTTGGAATACTCCAGTTGGAATATTGAAGCATTCTCTGGTTTTATAACATACCATTTTTTTCTGAGGTTGAAGTTGGGATTTTTATTAGCTGTTGCCAATCTCTTGAAAATCCTGTAATATACAGTTACTTTTTTCATTTGCCCCTTATTTAAGATTTCAGATACAGAACTTGAAGAAGTAGTTAAAGTTGGACAAGCAAGTGAGATTGCCCGTCAAACAGCAGAAGAATCTGGAATTACAAATTCTGCTTCCAGCACGCTCTTGTCAGAATACAATGTAACCAACAACAGCATTGCCCTTCGAACACCTAAAACACCTGCAGCACAGGACAGAATCCTACAGGTAAAGCCTAAACAAACACTGATTCACTTGCAAATTGTCTTGCAACATCCATTATTACAGTTCTGCCTGCCATGGAGTAAAAATAGGGAAGGCCTAAATACTGACAGATAGTGATTGTGGCTTGGTGGAAACAGGTTTGGTATGTCCCCCTTTTTTGAGGAGCGGGGATGTCCCAAACCTGCTATCCAGACGGTGATTAGGGGAAAAGATAAATCCAGAAGCAGCTCAAGTATAAGGTAAAGAAGAGACTCTTTGTAACCAAAATGAACTCTAATTCAAACACTCAGATGGTGGTAGAGACTGCAACTCCTTGTTACGAGACATTGGATACCTGTTGGCAATTTTGTGTGTATGTGGGAGGGTTATGGCGATTCATCGTTGTTATAATTTATTCTGACTTCAACTGTATTATTGTTCTTAGTTATGATTTGAGTGGTGATTGCGAAAAATGTTGATTATGCACTTTGCATGTCTTCCCTACAGGAAGCTCAGAATTTAATGGCTCTTACAAATGTTGACACCCCCTTGAAAGGTGGTCTTAATACACCCCTCCATGAAAGTGATTTCTCTGGAGTAACACCTCAGAGACAAGTTGTTCAGACACCAAATACTGTGCTTTCCACTCCCTTCAGGTAAATTAGACTACTTGAGTTGTTGAGAAGGGGACTTGAGATTTCCTTGTACAGATTGGAGGACATTTTCTGCTTGGAGGATTGGATTGATTCCTGAGACAACTCCCAGGAGCCTGCTGATGCTTAGGGCTTCTTCACACACAGGAAGTTTGAATGGAAAAATAGTGATTGTTCAGTATATTGAAAAACACCACTGAAACATCCTTCAATAAGGATGAAGTAGTGCTTTTTCATATACAGGGAAAAAAAGCAGATGATAGTTGTGCTCTTAAGGATCTTTACAAAGAAGATAAAGGGACAGTCTTATGTAGGTATGTGTGAAACACAAAAGTGTCCTTGATTTAGGTCAGAACAGAACAGCCTTCCTGTAATACTCCTTTAGAAAGTTTTAAGTTGGATGCATTATGATGGAACAAAATTTGAGATAGCTCTAATATTCTGAATTCTGCTCAAAACATACCAAGGTTTGCACACATAGATTTGATGGGAACTTGAAAAGGGTTTATTTATTTATTATTTATTTATTGGATTTATATTACCGCCCATCTTCTCCACAAGGAGAGCTCTGGGCGGTTCACAACCAAACCATCATTAAAATACAAAGCGGTCCTAAAACAAATATACAAAAAATATAAAATATCATTAAAATTCTTAAACAATATAAATAGAATAATATGAAATAAAATTAAGATGGCTACAGTTCTCAAATTCTAAGCATAAGAGCCACTCTCCATCCATGCTAGGGTGCTAGCCATCCCCAAGAAAGACTCTTTCCCCTCCCATCCCAGGCTTGATGGCAAAACCAGGTTTTCAGTTTTTTTCTGAAGTCCAGGAGTGTGGGGGCCTGTCTCACCTCTGGGGGAAGGATGTTCCAGAGGGCGGGAGCAACTGCAGAGAAGGCACGCTTCCGAGACCCTGCTAGGTGGAATTATTTTACAGAAGGGATCCGTAACATGCCCTCTCTGCATGATCAGGTGGGACGGGTCGATGTAATAGGGACATAATGATCCCTTTTTTTTTTCATCTCAAAGCTATAAGAGTAGGTGAGTAGTTCATAGATTTTTTTAATGTTTTCAAAAAACAGTTTGAAATTTCAAGAACTATCGTCTGGCTAATTTTTCTGCTGGTTTTGACTCCTAGTGACAATTAGAATGGATCCTACATATTAAGCAAGTTCAAGGAAGAACAAGATTGTTGTTATTGTTGTTGGAAGCCTATTTACCTTACAGATACAACTCCTGCAAAGGCAATTGCAAAGGTTTGCAGTTGTAAACCGCCCGAGTTGCTGGGAGTTGGGCAGCATATAAATTTAATACATTATTATTATTATTATTATTATTATTATTATTATTTATTAGGCATTTTTGCTGGACTTATAGCCAAAGAAAAGAAAAAATGTTTCTGCTTGCTTAGTTGTTATATGGATAACGTTAATATCACAATCGCAAAACCAGACACTACTATATTTACATTCTAATTGTCAGCAGTCTCTATAAACTAGCAAAATCTGCATTTAAATACACTCTGAAAGTCAGTGGCAACAAAGTTCAAAAATGTGCAGTGCGCATGCACAGAAAGCTCATCAAATGCAAAACAAAATTGAGGTCTTCATTTTCAAATGCAGTCTGAAAACTCAACATCAGGAAGGCACAGAAACGTGCAGAGTACACACGAATGCCAAACTCAACAAGGTACAAGAGCCAATGTTCAACCAAACAAGACAGAGATATTAGAGATATTTGAATGGGCTGTATATATCCGTCACCACGGGATGAGTTATCAATACACTGATGATACTCAATTGTATATCTCCATCCCGGGTGAGGTAAGTGATGCGGTGACTGCCCTGTCTCAGTGCCTGGGGGCTGTGGGGGCCTGGATGGGGAACAACAGGCTTCGGCTGAACCCTGGTAAGATGGAGTGGCTGTGGGTTAATGGCCTCTCTATATCCAGAAAATTATCATCCTTGGTCCTGGATGGGGTGGCACTGCCACATTCGGACCCAGTGCGGATCTTGGATGTCGTCCTGGACTGACAACAACTGCTCGAAGAGCAGGTGGCAGTTGTGGCCAGAAGGGCCTTTGCGCAACTTCGGGTTGTACGCCAGTTACGCCCGTTCCTGGATTGAGATGCCCTGGTCATCTCCCATATAGACTATTGCAACGCGCTATACATGGGGCTACCCTTGAAGAGTATCTGGAAGCTTCAGCTGGTCCAGAATGCGGCTGCACGAGCAGTTACTGGTGCCTCAAGACCAGCACATATAACACCTCTGCTGCGCGAGCTGCACTGGGTACCAGTTTGCTTCCGGGTCCAATTCAAGGTGATGGTTATCATCTTTAAAGCCCTACATGGCATAGGTCCAGGTTACCTGAGGGACCGTCTCATCCCCATAACATCGACCCACCCCACCAGGTCATGCAGAGAGGGCATGCTACGGACCCCATTGGTAAAGGAATTTCATCTAGCAGGGTCCAGAAGGCGAGCCTTCTCTGCAGTAGCGCCTGCCCTTTGGAATATTCTGCGCCCTGAGGTGAGGCGGGCCCCCTCACTCCCGGCCTTCCGGAAGAATGTGAAGACCTGGGTCTGCCGCCTTGCTTGGGATGGGAGGGGTAACAGTTCCTCTTGGGGGTGGCTTGTGCCGTAGAGCCCTCCCTATTGAATAAGATCTCACCATCATTGGATTTTATATTTATTTATTTTATAGTAATTGTTGGTAGCAATTTTTATCTTTGTATAGTTTTAACTGTGGGTTTTACTGTAAACCGCCCAGAGTCCCCCTTTTGGGGGAGATGGGTGGTGATATAAATGTAAATAATAAATAAATAAAATACTGGTTTCTTGAGTTTCAGGATTTATTTAAAAATCAAGATTGGGATCCAGATAAGTTGTCATATGAGGAATAACAGGATTATTGACTGGTGAACAGGGGATAGAAGTTTTTTTTCCCTTCCAAATCTTCTAGTTCACTGTGTTTATCCATTGACAATCTCATCTACTTTGTTCATCAAACAAATATTTTTTTTTCTGTCTCTCTTCCATGCCCTCATAATTTTGTTAGCTGCTAATTCAAAACTTAAAACACAGACATGTTAGCAAGTGCTCTGATAAATATATTTAAGTGGTTTAGACCAACGTTTCTCAACCTTGGCAACTGTAAGATGTGTGGACTTCAAGTCCCAGAATTCCCCAGCCAGCCATACTGGCTGGGGAATTCTGGGAGTTGAAGTCGACACATCTTAAAGTTGCCAAGGTTGAGAAACACTGGTTTAGACATTATCTGAGAACTGACCCATTCTACTATGTTGCATTTTTCTAGGACTCCTACTCATGGAGCTGAAAGCCTGACTCCTCATAGTGGAATGACTCCAAAGCCAGTGGTAGGAGTGACACCAGGCAGAACTCCACTACGTGATAAACTAAATATTAATCCCGAAGAGGGGATGGCAGATTACAGTGATCCATCCTATACAAAACATATGGTAGGTAAGAAAATACCTTAATATGCATAACATGCAATATTTTAATGTAATATTGTATTTTACTAGAAGGAGCTCACAAAATTTGTAAATCAAACAGGAATTAGTTTGAACCTTCATAAGCATAAATATAAGCTGAAGACAGATGTAGTGCAGATGGTCCTCTTTTAAAGCAGGAGTATTGACCACCAGGAGGCAGTACATGACCAGGTTCATCCTCATTTGGAATCATCAGTCATACATAGCCAGATGTTATTCTGTGGAGTTCAAACCCTCCACTGGAAATTGGATGCATGGACCCTTGCACATTAGATGATTATATACAGTGCATTAGCTTTAGTTGCTATCCAGAACCTGGCGCTCAGCAGTGTTGCATTAAGGGATATATAGACTATCAAAATGGTATATATAATCCACCTTCCCTTTCCTTTTTATTAAAATAGTGGTATTGGGAGAATGTACGTTCTACTTTTCTTCTTCACTAGAGATAAAACAAAGGTACCTTCAGCAACTCGATTACCTAATGCAGTGCTTTCCAAACTGCAGCCGTTGGTGACACACCAGCGGCAGGGGCGGCCTCGCTAAAACACAGAAGCACTGATGGCGCGCTGCTGCTGTCACTGCCGTGCATGCCCCCGCCGCCACTTCCGGGTTGTTTCGCGACACACTAAACTGTGTGTTGCAACACACTAAAGCATAGCTTTCCAAACTCTGTGTTGCAACACTTTAGTGTGTCGCAACACACAGTTTAGTGTGTCGTGAAGCGGCGGCGGGGGGGGGCGCGGCGGCAGTGGTGTGTATGGCGGCGCGCCATCAGCACTTCCGTGTTTTAGCGAGGCTGCCCATGCCGCTGCCGCCGTGCGCCCCCCTGCGCCATCACCACCGTTGGTGTGTCGCCAACGGCAGTTTGGAAAGCACTGCACTAAAGTGTCGCGACACAGTTTGGAAAGCTATGACCTAATGAGTTAATTATATAGGCTAGCTAAACAGCATGGGGAATATTAAAACGCTTTCATCTCCAGCACCACTACTTGTGTGCTATTCTATCAGAAATTTGGAGGAAAGTTTTAGAGATTTTATACCTAACGTCCAATTTGTATATATAATGAGATTCTGCTTTTCCCTTCTCTTGGGAGAAAAAGCAAAATGGCAGAGTACATGCAAGGATTTGAGGTTCTATTAGCAACTTAGAGGATCAATTGGTAACTTTCCTGTTGGTTGAACTTTAACACTGTCTTTTGGAAATCCATGTCACAGTTTGAGAGGCTGGCTTAAAAACTGTGCTTGTGATCTAGCAATACGGAATTTCTGAAAGTTATAAAGTAATAATTATACAAAGGATAAAAGCCATAGAAGAAAAGCAAATCAGTACAGTCTTGAAATAGTAAATACTATATTGCAAAGTTGGAAAGCTTTTTCTATAATCACATCTACTTTTTTTAAAAAAATGGTTCCCAAAGTGGAGTACTTGAACATCATCTGAGGATCTTCTATAAATATAGCTTAATTTTAATTTTTAGAAATCTTTCTCAACTTTGGGCCCCTAAATTTGAAGTATAATTCCTATCTGAAACATCACAATCTAACTTCCTCTTCTGGGTGATTTCTTTCTGAAAAATTGCCAGCCTAGCCCCAGAATGGCCAGATGGGTGTGTGTTCTGAAGGAAGAAGGGAGCACTCTTTGAGTTCCCCAAGAGTGCATGTATCTAATTTAGATCATCCTGTGGATTCATAGCTGGTTGGAAGCCCGTGCCCAAGAATTCACAATTTTGGATGGAGATTTCAGTGCCTGATTTTTGCTCTGCTATGCTGCAAAATTTTTATGAATTATTTAAATGAATCTGGGGAAAGGACCCTTAACAGATCCTTGCAAGATAATTTGCAGCTGGCACTTTTGGTGGGATAATTTAACTGTTCAGAAAATGAAAATAAATTTGAAGTGACCTTGAGAAGAAAAGGAAAATTGCTGAAGCGCTCATCATAAAATTCAGCCAAGATCAGTGCCAAGGTTTTCAAATAAGTGCAACAAAAATGACATGATCCATCATCGTTTATTGCAGCTGTGGTGATTAGAGATAGGAATATCTCAGTGATCGCTCAGTGCTGCCTTTGATTTTAGGATTAACTGGAAAGTGACTCTCAAAAGCTCTCATTGACTTTTGCAAGCTGGAGTGATGACTCTCAGACAAGTGTGGAAGGAAAATGATGAATATAGAAGATGCTGGTTATCAAGTTGGCTGAAAAATAAAACATTAAGTTATTTCTGTGTTTATCAACTTGTATCATCAGAGTAATTTGAGGCCAGCCTTCTTCAGCTGGGGTTCTGCAGAACCCTAGGATTCTGTAAGAGGTTGCTAGGGGTTCTGCAAGAAATCATGATTGAAAAAGAGTAAATATCTGTTTTTAAACTTTGCATACCATGCAATTCTAGCATTTGGTGGGAATTTTTATGTGCTATAACTTAGTGCTGGTCTGCCACTTCGCTGTTGTAAATGTTGTAAAATGTGGTTTGTATAAGTTAGAATTGTATTGTGAAGTTTTCATATTTTTTGTGGTTTTTATGCAGAGAATTCCTGAGACCTGAAAATTATTTCAAGGTTTCCTTCAGGGTAAAAAGGTTGAAAAGGTAGCATATTTGATTTTTAGGAAAATAAGTATTTTTCTTGTATTGCTTTATTAATTCCTTTAACATTCTATAGGAAAGAGAATCCCATGAAAATTTGCGTCTGGGACTTTTGGGTCTTCCTGCTCCAAAGAACGACTTTGAAATTGTTCTACCGGAAAATGCAGAGAAGGAGCTTGAGGATCATAATGCGGATGATACATACATAGAAGATGCAGCTGAGGCAGATGCTCGCAAACAGGTAAGAATGAATTCTTGAACGTGTAAAAGAGGAGTTGGCAGCAATTAATTTGTCATCACAGAACAAAAGGATGCTTCATATATCTTGCCATGTATTATTATTATTTAGATTATGCATTCTGCTTGTAAGGAATACTCTTCACAGAGCTAACAATAAATTTAATAAATGCAAAGTCTGCTAAAATGCTAAATTGCACATAAAGAACAATTAATGCAGTTAAAAACATGAGAGAACCAGAGTAGCAGAATACAGTTGATCTTTGCCTGATGCATGGAGACAAGAATGAGCTTCAGACAAGGATCCTTGCAGAAAACATTCAACAGGCAAGACCCAGCAGACTCCTGATTGACTGACCTGTTAGAAGGTAAAAGTAAAGGTTTCCCGTGCACAGTCGTGTCCGATTCTAGGGGGCGGTGCTCATCTCCGTTTCTTAGCCGAAGAGCGAGCGCTGTCCGAAGACGCTCCTGCGGTCATGTGGCCGGCATGACGCGCACGGAACGCTGTTACCATCCCACCAAAGTAGTAACTCTTTATCTACTTGCATTTGCGTGCTTTCGATTGCTAGGTTGGCAAGAGCTGGGGCAAGTGTGGGAGCTAACGCGGGGCTAGGGTCTCGAACCGCCAAAACTTGCAACCTTCCAATCGACAAGCCTGGCGTCTTAACCACTGAGCCATCATTGGTCCCTGTTAGAAGGACATGCAGGTTATTCTCCGGTCATTAGATATAAATGGATCATTAGAGTCATTATGATCCTGTGGTTAAGGATAATCTTTAAGATTCTTGGCCTATATTCAGACATCTCTGTGGCTGTATTTGAAAGCTTACACTCAGCTACAAGAAGCCAACTACATTTTAACCCTCCCTCCATATTTCTATGAAGGTTCTCAGTCATCCAGGTAGAATTGTCTGTAGCTTGAATCATGTCAACTGGATTTCTATTTTCTCAGTGGAAACGTTTCGCTCCTTATCCAAGGAGCTTCTTCAGTCTGAGCAAAGTTAGTAAGGGAATCCTAAATATGTTTCTAGGTAGCTGTGTGACCTTACACCTGGGGCTAGGTCATGGTTATATTGAGATGTTATTTTAAGTCCTTTTATCATCTAAAGGAGGATCGTTAAGATCACCATGCTGCTGTTGAGCTTGTGAAATGGTCTTAATCTTCCTAGGCACAGAAGACAAAGCAGTGAGGAAGATGGGGGAAAGATTATGCCTGAGGCCCCCACCTCTATTCAAGGAAGGATTTTCCAAGTTGGCATAAATGGATTCCTTGACCCCTCTCTCAAACCACCTATCTTCTCTGTCTAAAATGTGAACATTAATGTCCTCAAATGAGTGTCCTTTTTCCTTTAAGGACACTCATTTGAGGACATTAATGTTCACATTTTAGACAGAGAAGATAGGTGGTTTGAGAGAGGGGTCAAGGAATCCATTTATGCCAACTTGGAAAATCCTTCCTTGAATAGAGGTGGGGGCCTCAGGCATAATCTTCCTCCCTGATTTGTCTTCTGTGCCTAGGAAGATTAAGACCATTTCACAAGCTCAACAGCAGCATGGTGATCTTAACGATCCTCCTTTAGATGATAAAAGGACTTAAAATAACATCTCAATATAACCATGACCTAGCCCCATATTTAGGATTCCCTTACCAACTTTGCTCAGACTGAAGAAGCTCCTTGGATAAGGAGCGAAACGTTTCCACTGAGAAAATAGAAATCCCGTTGACATGATTCAAGCTACAGACCTCCCTCCATATTGCATGAATTCAACCATTGTTATTAGATTTTGACTCACTGTATTATGCAATCCCAGGAAACTGTTGAGTAAATCGTGGGTAAGTAACTGTGACTAAGTATAATGATCACTTCCTAGACCAATAAACATTTAGGAGACAGTTATGTAAACCACCTGTATGTTCCTTAATTATCAGTGAAAAAACCTGCTAGATTGCCAGTTCACAGAAAGGCAGTTGATGTCAGCCCTCCCAGGTAAACCAGACGGGAAACATGACAAGATGAGCTAAGGCTACATTAACAGAATCTTGCAAATCTGAAAGTACAAATCTCCCACCCTCCCTATTTACTGCCTGAGTAATTAGGGCAGGTCCTTCCTAAGTTTCTTCCTCTGACTGTTACTCTGTTGTTGACTCCTTTTTCTTTTATCTGATCGTTCCCTAGGCGGCATCTACCCCCTCCCCATCTTCCAAGGCCACCCTCACATTCCATCACAGTTTAAAAGAAAATGAAGAAGCTCCATGTGACTGTACTTGGAGATACAGGTAGTCCTCGAGTTACGACCATTTGTTTAGCGACCGTTCAAAATTACGACAGCATAGGAAAAAGATACTTGCAACCGGTCCTTGCACTTACGACCATCACTGTGTCCCTGTGGTCACATGATCAAACTTCAGGCACTTGGCAACCGGCTCGCACTTATGACGGTTGCAGCATTCTGGGATCACATGATCACTATTTGCAACCTTCCCAGCCAGCTTCCAACAAGCAAGGTCAATGGGGGAAGCCTGACTCGCTTAATGACTGCTGTGATTCACTTAACGACCATGGCAAAAAGGCCATAAAATGAGGCATGACTCATTTAACAATCACCTTGGTTAGCAACGGAAGTTCCAGTCCCAATTCTGATCATAAGTCGAGGACTACCTGTATATTCATTTTAGAATGGGAAACAGTTCAGTTACTGAATTATTGCACCATACCTCTCTCCCCCCCTCCCCTTGCCCCGTTCTCAATAAATGTCACCCAAGAGACTGAGAATCACTTTTGGAACTAGGACAATACTAAGAGATTGATATTAAGTGTACTGTATAAACACAGCCAGTAGTGGGGTTGGTTCTCCTGCTTGGGCCTGACAGTTGCTGAATTTGGATTTGGCAATGAAGATTTCCTATATTAGCTTTTATTTTGTTAATGCATATTCTAACAGTTAATTGAATCTCTGTTTGGGACAAATTGTTCTGGTTTATGGAGGAATGATTTTGTATTATGGAATGGGGTTCCTTTTTTTTTTAATCCATCACAGCACTACATCTCTCTGTTCTTTGTTTGATTTAGGATACTATTTGTTGTAACAGATTTTGTTGCCTTTTCACTACGTTCTGTGTTGCTGAGAAGCCTTCCAAAAGCTCACCCTAATTGCTGAAATCTCTTTCCAGACCATTCGAGAAATGGAGCGTGTAAAGGCATTAAAGCGAATGCACAAAGCTGTTCAGAAAGATTTACCAAGACCTTCTGAAGTAAGTTGTTCCTAATTTGAATAAATATGTGCCTCTCTCCATAAGAAGGTAAAAGAAAAGATCTTGGTAAGTTGTAGTAGAGTAGTCAGGCAGTAGTCTGAGGTGAAAAAAGGGCCCATTAGGATTTGCTGCTGGTATGAATCATCCCTCATCCTTTGCTTCCTTGTTAAAGCAGCCCTTTCACAACACCCATTGATGTAGTTTAGATAAATTAAAAGATAATAAAAACAATAACATATTTCTGATTTTCCTTTGTAAGCTTAGAATGTGTACATCTGTGCTCCAGTTGCAAAATGCATGAATATAATAAAAGTAGGATTTCGTTTATAAGAGGTTTCTCCTGAGTGACTATGTATATGATCTTTTGTTGGCTTGTTTAGGTAAATGAAACAATCCTGAGACCTTTAAATGTAGAGCCGCCTCTGACCGATTTACAGAAGAGTGAAGAACTGATTAAGAAAGAGATGACCACTATGCTTCACTTTGATCTCGTGCATCACCCTTACGGGGAGGTCGCCGGCAGCAAGAAGATGAAGGTTCCAGGGCTGGGAACCAGCAGCACAGAACATATAGCATACCTTGAACACAATCCTTACGAAAAGTTTTCAAAAGAAGACCTCAAGAAGGTCACATGATATTTATTGGTTTCATTTTTGGTCCCTGTTTTGCCTGCCTATAACACTGCACCATATTTCACAAGAAAAATACTTTAAAGCCTTATTCTTGCAAGCTGAGAAAATCTATAAAGCAAGGGTGGGCAATTTTAAGTTATTAAATGTGCAAATGGTGAGTTTAGGGCTGAATAGGCATATATGTGTTTACAAGTGTGGCCCCCAACTGTGCCATAAAAGAAGACAATTTATTAATCCCCTGCTGCAACCAAGCACTTGATTAGTGGGCTGCCATGGTGTGCTGTGATGCTAGACGAGTGTGCTTGAAGGTTCTCCCGATACCCTGTTTTCTAGTGCAGTCGGGTGCTTCTGTGACTGCCAGTTCCTGAAAATCTGGGACGGATAACCCCTAGTTTGCAGACCTGATCCATCCAAACATCTGATCCACAGGGCCTTGAGCGGAAGTTTGTCTCCTCAGAAACCTTCAGCCTTCCCTAGGCCTTCTCTTCCTCCCAGCATAGTTTTTATTTCCGCTACCCCACACTTTTTCTGAATGGGGGAACAGGATAGTCAAAGAAGGATTATATGGGTCTGTGTTTTACCTTTTCTGAAGTATGAGGAATTGAGGTAGTATCAGTTGGTGAAAATCATGTGTGCACGTGGCCCAGCTGGAGCTCCCAGCTCTTCATCTCTCCTGCACCTTATCCAAAGGGGAACAGTATGAAGTAGCCAGAATTGGCAGGAACCACACCTGCCATGTTTCCCGGCTGCCTTCCACTCTCGCCGCTTTGCAGCGGCTCCTTCCCATTCTCCCTGGGACACATATTGCACTAAGGGACTGGAGGACAGTTCTGGAAATTTAAACCAATCCTGTTCCCCATTTCTGGTATAAAACATTTTTCTGAGAATGTTTAGAACTTGTACTGAAGATTCATTTTATGGTATACCCAGTTTATATTAAGAAGCTGCTGCTTGATAATTTGGATCCCTTAACATCTGTTTTGAATGACTTTAACAGTTTTAACATTAGTGCAACATATTTGGCATGACTCATCATAAATCAGGCCAACTTACTTGTGGGTCCCAAACATTTTGTATTTCACCTTCCAATTTCATTATCTTGCAGTTTTAAAAATTCAGAATAAGCGGCTTAGGGCTTTTAGATTTTTATTTGGTGCTGACATTGAGTGCCTGGTTTGAGGGGGGAAATGATGAATAAAGCAAGGAAATTAAAGCTTATGTTTCAGTTTCTCAGACCAAATATTCAGGTTATCTCAGATAGATGAAATCTTTCCCTAGAACATTTATCCTTTTAAAATTCTTATTTATGTTAAGATGTCAGTTGCATGACTTTGTAATCCTGTAATATGGATATAAGGGGGCTACTTCTCATTGTTCTTTCTTGTAGATCCATGTAGATCCCGACACTTTGACAAAAGGCTTATTCTCAACTTGCTCATGTAGATCTCTGTTGCCAAAATGTATAGAACCGTATAGAATCAATTTTCAGTGGTAATAGATATACTCAGGTTTAGATCTGTTGCCACTGAAAATTGATTCCAAAATGTTAAGGACAGCAAACCTCAAAAGGAGAACCTGAATGTTATTTTTTATTTATTGACCATGTATTGGCCCAAACAAAGTGTGTTCTTCATATAGGAAAAATGTCCCTGTAAAAAATTTTTGTATGTATATACTTGTTAGATTTATATCCCACCTTTTCTTTCAGGAGGTGATGTACATGGCACACTCTCCCCAGTTTTCCCCACAACAACCACCCTGCGAAGGAAGTTGGGCTGAGAGTGACTGGCTCAAAGTGATAGTTGAAGTGCAGGCAAAAAATTAATGTGGCTCTTTTATTCCAAACAGGCTGAAAACCTTCTGGCACAAGAGATGGAAGTTGTGAAGCAAGGGATGGGACATGGAGAGCTTTCAAGTGAAGCTTATAATCAGGTGTGGGAAGAATGTTACAGCCAGGTACTGTTCCTCCCTGGACAGAATCGCTACACACGAGCTAATTTGGCCAGTAAAAAAGACAGGATTGAGTCACTTGAGAAGAGACTAGAGGTTAGTATAATCTTTTTTGGTCCTGATTCTGTGGCAGCTTTCGTTACTTAAAAAAATTATATTTTAGATCCTGGATGGAGGCAGTGGCAAACCATTTCTGCACTGTTACCAAGAAAAAAAACATGGAGGTCACCAGGAGAGAGGGAGATGATAGAGAATTAAAAAGCAAACCTACATACTGATGAGCAACAAAATGGATTACAGTTTTACCCAAAGCCTTTCAGCTTATAGATTAGCCAGGAGAAAAGATGGATAAGGTGTGTTTTTAAATTTTCTCCAGTGGAATGACAATTTATCACTGTCCTTCCTGCTCATAGGAAGACATTTCTAAATGCCAGCACCAGGGTTATCTTAACCAATACACCTGTGCTGGAGCCAGTCAGAAGTATGAAGTGGTTTTGGATCCAGCTAGTTATAAGTCAGCTAACTCACTGTTGGTACATGACTCCAGAAAAATTATCTAGAATGTATAAAGGTACTTCAGATTTATGTTGGAAATGTGGAAAACATGAAGCGTCATTTTATCATGCCTGGTGGACTTGTAAAAAAGCCAGAAAATGTTGGGTTCAAATACATAGTGATACAAAGAATGTTAAAGATTAATATTCAATTGAAACCAGAACTCTTCAAGTTGAGACTAATGGATAGACAATTAGTAAAGAGTTATAGAAGATTGTTTTTATATATGATAACTGCTACAAGATTATTATATATGCAAAAATGGAAAGACACTGAAATACCCACAATGGAGGAATGGCTAGTAAAGATGACAGAATTAGCAGAGATGGCAAAATTGATTTGCTTGATTAGAGAAAGGATAATAACTACATTTATTAGTGACTGGAAACCCCTTATGGACTTTTTGCTGAAAAAAAAGAAAAAAATGAACTTGTGGTTTATGGCTTTGATGATTAGAAAGGGTAGACTATGGAAAGAAGGAAATTATGTTGTAACCTTAGAGAGGATTTTCCTTCCTCCCTTCCCTTCCCTTCCCTTCCCTTCCCTTCCCTTCCCTTCCCTTCCCTTCCCTTCCCTTCCCTTCCCTTCCCTTCCCTTCCCTTCCCTTCTCTTTCTTTCTTTCTTTCCTTTCTTTCTTTCTTTCTTTCTTTCTTTCTTTCTTTCTTTCTTTCTTTCTTTTCCTTACTTTTCCCTTTCAAAATTTGTATTGTTTTTATTCTTTTAAAAAATTCTTCAATAAAAATCATATATACATATAGAGAAAGTCAGCTAACTCCTAGCATCCATTTCTTCCAGCCATCAGCATTCAAAAGGGTAGGATTAGATAGTATTGCTAGACTCACTGCTAGACTTTAAAAAATGTTAGAAACAATACCATTTAACTTTGCAAGTATTAAGACAAACTGCTGTAGTCTTACCTTTGCACTGAACAAATTCCTTTGCATTCCATAACCTTAAGGCCTGCACATGACTGTTGAATGGAATTCCAGATAGTTGGATAGTTGGGGAAGGAGACTGGTAATGCATTAGCCTCTGGATTAGGGTTAAATCATCAATAAAATTAAGTTATGTTTAAACCTCAAACCAGAAGCAAGGTTTTTTGCTAGCCTGTCATACTGGATGTTTCTCTCAAGTTTCAAAGGCAATTGATTGACTATACATAATGATACTTAAGGGTTTGCATAACTTACTCTAGCTTCTATGCTTATGATCTAGAGAATTAAGATTTTAAATGTACACTGTTAATATCATCCAAAACTGTACTCAAGTCTTGCAATCTGAAAAGGGATTCTTACAGAAGGTTTGCAAATAAGTAGTAGTGCTATTGTATGATGTATTATTATCTGTGATTTTGTTTTATGCAACTACATTTGCATAAAATTAGTGTTTTATCATCTAAATGGGTATCATGATGGCACGCATGCCACCCTGACATGGTACAGCAGGAGACTGGCAGGAAAACTAACAAATTGGCCAGAGCTGTTGAAAATTGAGTATTTCCAAGGGGGGCTACATCCAGAAAACCTGGAGTGATCCCTAGCCAGAGGGGATCCCAGAACATTGAAGGGGTGGATTTGCCTGGCTGGTGAGGTGGAGGACATGTGAATCTGCTTCAGATGACAGCAACGAGCCCAAACATCAGAAAGACGAGCACACACTGCAATCCTTCCTCCCAAGAAGCGGACAAGCAGTAAATCATGGGGGGAGGAGAAGGAATGGCGGGCAAAAAAGGGTCTTTGCTTTAAATGCAGAAAAGAAGGACATCGCATAGCCAATTGCCGGCAGTCCACAAACCCAACGATGCCTAAAGCCGGAGACAGAAGCACCAAGACGTTTGGAGCAAAGAACAAAGGGGCAGCAGCAGCTTCAAAGGAGCGAAGATTCTGCGAAGCCTCTCCAGAGGCTGAAAACTCAACAGACGAGTTCCAGCTGGCTGGAAATGGACGGAGCCTATCCTGAGCGCCATGCGGCAGGTGACTAAGAAAAGGCGCAAGGATTCCATGGTGAGTGGAACCTGTTCAGCGATGTTGATAAAAATAGAAACATTAAGGGGCCAGGGCAGCATGAACTTAGGGTTACTGGATTCAGGCTGTACAAGATGTTTAATCCATCCTGCTTTAGTGACTGGCCTAAGATTAAAAGTAAAGAGATTACGTGGTGAAAAGAGTAGGAGTAGGAGGGAAGCCCAGAGGATTGTTACAAAACGTAGCAAGTCCCACCCAACCTTGGAAACAAATAGCCATGGATTTCATAGTAGATTTACCAGAAAGCCACAAAAAAATGGTGATCTCGGTAGTAACAGATTTATTCTCTAAAGCCCATTTTATCCCTTGCTCAAGCATACCAAATGCAGGGCAATTGGCAAAGATGTTTGTACAACACATGTACAGAATACACGGAACCCCGGAGCGAATAATCAGCGACCGTGGCATCCAATTCACTTCCAAATTTTGGAGGGTATTTTTAAAAATAATTGGAGTGGGACAAGGTTTAAGTTCCGGATTCCATCCAGAGATCGATGGAGGGTGTGAACGAATTAACCAAGTACTAGAACAATACCTTAGATGCTACGTCAGTTATCAGCAAGACAATTGGGTGGACCTACTTCCATTTATGGAGGTAGCCTACAACAATTCCGTGCATCAGAGCATGGGTTTCCCCCCCCTTTCAAGTAATAAACGGACAGGAGTTTTTAGCATTCTCAGAGTTACCGAACAACAAAACCGAAATTGCCCCTTTAGATGAGTGGATAAAGCACATAGCGGAAGGATGGCCAATAATAGAAAAAGCATTAACAGACACCAAGAAAATGTACAAAAAATTTGCTGACCGGAAAAGGGCACCAGAATGGCCGCTAAAAGTGGGGGACAAAGTGTACTTATCCACCAAATTTCTAAAGTCAGCGCAACCCTTCAAAAAACTGGGACCGAAATACATAGGTGTTTTTCCCATCACCAAAATCATAAACAAAGTTACGGTACAATTGCAACTCCCAAAAAACATGAGGAAGGTCCACCCCGTTTTTCATTGTAGTCTATTAAAACCCATAAAAAACTCAGATAGGTGGCACCCAGACCAAGTTGCACCAGTACCGATAATGATAGATGAGGAACAGCACTTCGAAGTGCAAGAGATCTTAGATTCAAGATTACACCGGGGAAAATTGCAATACCTAATCCAATGGAAACACTTTGCTAACTCGCAAAGACAGTGGGTGGATGATTGACATTTACATGCACCTAAACTGAAGAAAAAGTTCCACAACAAATTCCCAAATAAACCAAACTAAGAAGGGGAATGGTCTTGGGGTGGTGGGATGTTATGATGGCACGCATGCCACGCTGACATGGTAAAGCAGGTCGCCTAAGCATATCACCCAGACAAGGCGCCGAAGTTTTCAAGGGGAAGGAACTCGGTAGCAAACCGCCAGACAGACAAATCACCGAGAGGTGTGTTTTAGCCGGAAGGCATTCATCACCTTCAATGGACAGCGCCAGCTGGTGCAGAGCAGGCAAGAGACAGAGAGGAATGTAACTGATTAACACATTCTAAGGGGAGGGGGAAAATTGGGAACCTATTACACTGCAAGATCTTGTAACTATAATTCACTTGAATCTTTGAAGTGAAATGGATCACTCGCTGTAAATAAAGCTTTTACATATCCTACGTGGCGTGTGTTGGAGCTTTCATTTATTAGTAGAAGGATTGGAGCCTCACAATGGGTATGTGTAGATCTAAAAATTTAGGAAATGTACAGGGGTGACAGATACAAATTATTTATTTATGAATATTGCATTGGAGTGTATTGTATGTAGAAAGTGTAGCTGAAATTAACACAAATGCCAGGTAAAGGTGAAAATAGTCTCCATTTATTTCTCAGAGGATTTGTAATATAGAGTATTCATATGTTTATGTTTGTCCAGCAGAGTGCACTATTGCTCTACAGCATCTTTCATTATGTGGTCATATGATAGGGAAGATGAACTGCTTTCTTAAATACACCAGCACAGTATTTTTCTTACCAAATGAAAATGGTGTGGTGCCTTAAATATGAATATTAAATATTCACTCAGATTTGTAACCATATAGATTAAGACTCCCATTTTATTGACATTTACTTGGAAGAAAATTTCACCAAGTTCAATAAGGCTTATTTCTTAATACAAAAACACACATGTCGGATTGCAATGTAAAAACATATTACAAATGAAATATTTTTATTTTTTAAAACTGTCGTCTTCATGGTGCCATGTACATTGTTTTGTTAGTCTTGTTTGGGATTTAGAGAATGATTCTTTAATCTTCCTTTGATTCCCCTACATGTCCTCTCAGGTATTCTGTTTTTAGTAAATAATAGTATATACAAACTGAATTATTCAGTGTACTATTTTAGTAAATTATACATAAATGTAGAGTGAGTACTCTGTGTGTACATATGTGTATGGATTATTTATTTATTTAAATAAATAATTTGTTTATTTAAATTTATTGGTTGCCCAACTCCATATATCCACACACAGAGATACATGAACATGTTTTCATGAAATTGTTAGAAAATATGTTCACTTTATTTATTGCTGAAGTCTGCTAAAGCCTATTTTGTGGGATGTCAGTGCAGGGCTTCACGCTCTGATATATGGGCAGACTTTGAAGGAACAAGGCAATTTTCTGTGTTTGTCCTTCCCTCCCATCTGCTGCAAAGGATGGAGAGAGGATGAATCCATTCTTCTGGCATAATGCTCTTTGGTTAGTACATTTACATGAAATAGTGGTGAAAATCTCTGATGCTGCTAAGCAAGGCCCCCCTCCCACCCCCCATTAGACTGAAATTTCTAAGCCTCTCTTTCAAATGTGTGCTATGCAAAACACTACTTTCATGGGAAAATGTTATATATTAGTAAGTCAAATTTAAGTGGTGTTCTCCTTTAATTGTAATTTTTAGTTCCTTCTGGTTCCCTCTAGTGACCAACCTTCAAAGTCCCATCCTACCATGTTTTTTTTTAACGAATTCAAAACAAAATAATTTTCCTATGGGAAGGATTCTTATAATTAATTTCAAAATTTTATTTCAAGTCCATCTGGACCCTTAGTCCGTTTGTAACTTTCCAAAATCAAAGTTCTAATCACCCTTTTGCTGTTAATTCCAAAAGAAAATTTTTAAATACTTAAACTTTTATTTAAAATTTCTTTCACTAAGGATTGGAGGAAACTCACCCAGTGCTATAAAACATGTTGATCCAAAGGTTCCTAATAGCTGCAAATCCAATTTACAAGCCATTTCCAAAAGTGATTAGAAAAGGAAGTATGTGAACCCAATGTCCTTTGTAAAGGCGCCAACCGCAGTATGAGCAAAGATGACTTTCCCTTGTCTCCCAGAGCTCTAAACCTGCTGGAGACCGCTGTCTTGGGTCTCCTTGTGAGGAGCAACTGTCTGGAGCACTTGTGGGCGATCTCAAGTCCTCTCCTTGTCCAGAGAGGAATTATCAAAGAGTCGGTCTACTTGCCCGCTCTTCATTCTGCCACAGTCATCGGCTCCGCGTTTGCCATTTCTTCCCCTTCGTTTAGAATTCAGAAATGTTTGCCAAATTCATTATCCCATCATTTTAAAGCAAAATACATGTCTGCACAAATGGCCATTTCAGAGGCTTGCTTTACATTCTATTTATCTGAAAAACACAGTTCATGCCACTGGAATTCCAGAATCACTTTGTGTTCTAAATTCATTCTCTGTTCCATTCCATGCATTTTTAATGAATGGTATTTTTATAAATTGATATTAATATTATGACTATATATATCTAATTAAAGTTCCTTAGGAACCCCTCGATGTGGATTTTACTTAATAAGGTGCAGCAAGTCTTTGTAAATACGCTTCGTAAGTACAGCCCTTTTTAAAATCAATTGTGCAAGTTATATAGTGTGGCACCATGAGTGTATTTCAACTATATTTCAAAGGGGAAAAAAGTCCTGAATGTACAAATTTGGGGTGAGAACCCATGGCTTGCACATGGCTCCTGTAGGGCCTTGGTGTGGGCAGTAAATAGGTATTTGACATTTTCTCTATGTCTACTGCCAATAGTAACAGAAATACTGCCTTCTGCTTCCCCTTCGCTGGAAGGAAAACACACCATTATGTTTTCCCCTTTTTTGCCATCAAAAGGGGTTGAAGGTGATATGTGGTGGGAGAGAAAGAACAAGGCTAGAATTGATGAAAGAAAAGGGGGAGGTGAGGGGTGGGGCGAAAGGCTGGCTATTGGAGAAGAGAGAAAAGAATAACAAGTAGGGATGTTGTGCAAAAGTGTGTACTGTGAATTTTAATATCATTGAAAGCAGTGCTGGGTGCCAAAAAAGTTGGAGGGGTGTTTTTTTTGGGGGGGGGTTGTATTAATCCATTTGCAGAAGAATAAGGACAGGAAGAAATGTTCCAGAATTTTGGGGGGAAGCAGAAGAAATTTTACAGAATTGTGCTGTGGTAGGGTGAGTTAATACAGTAATGAAAAGTACAGAACAAGTTTGTGTGCAGGCACTTCTTTCATTCAAGGGTACTGAGTTCCATTGGTTTACTGCAATTAATCTGTAAAATTTACTGCAAGGAAAGCTCCGCATATCCTCTGAAGCACTCATTCCATTCCTCATCTACAAGACAGTAGTGACTTGCATTTCTTGGAAGGGTAGCCTGGAAGAGGTAAAGTATCTATTGCATTGGAGATGCACAAGACAGAAAAGAATCAGTGGAACTTGAATGTCATAGCTGTAAGGAGGAATGGAAGTGGGAGAAAAGATTTGAAAGCTGCAGAGGAAACAGCAGAAACAAAAGCAGGCAAAATGTAAAAAATACAGAAATAAAGTGTATTTTTTTTCTGTCTCTTGGATTTATATACCACTTCAATCTCAAAACTCTTAAGTGGTACTGATTGGCACAATAGCCAATGCAAATCAATAAAAAGTCATGCAATAAAAATAATTATATTAATAGCTATATTTTATTATATTATATATATTAAAAATAATTAAAAAGTAATGTCATGGCTCCTGCCCTGTGGAGCATCATTCCCCTGGAGATCAGATTGGTCCTGACCCTGCTGGCTTAGCAAGGACTTGAAAACATGGTTTTGCCAGTGGTTGTGGGGACCTGGGAATATGGTAGAGCCTGTGCAATGGCATATTGATTGTTATGTATGGAGATGATTGCCTCGGCTATTAATTTTCTTTTACGATGTTATATGGTTTTATATGGTTTTTATTGTTTTTACTTGTATTGGTTTACTGTTTTTATATTGTTTTTTAATTGTGAGCCGCCCAGAGTCTTGTGTGGAGATGGGCGGCTACATAAATTTAATGCATAAATAGATAAATAAATCAATAAATATAAATACTAATTGAATAAAAAACAACCCACATTCAACATCAAAGCAATTTATCTCTGAAGGCCAGGTCTTCCTTGGAATTCGAAGAAAGCTTGCTTTCCAGGGCTGCAGAATGTAGCAAACAGCTGCAAAATTTTGTTTTTTCACATTGACTCCTGTTGCTTTTTTGCATTGAACCAAGTCTTTTTTTTTTTTAGAAATGTGAAGGTGCTTTACTCTTATAGCCCCTTCACTTGCTATTGAGTTACAAGGTGAGACTTTGCCACTACTATGAGAAGACAGTCAGCTCTAGTGTAAATAAACAATGGAAGGCAACCCATGTAGTAAATTTCAAAATTGGAGTTCACCCCTAGCCCTCCTGATGGTTGAGTTAAACAGAACATAAAACATAGACCAGCCTCTTTCTCTTTTTTAATGTAGGCCTTGCACATCTGTTCTAATTTTAGTTAATCTTTCTGGGATGACTGTATTGGGCAGTACTTCAATTGCTGAGGTGAGAACTTTTTTAAAAAGTAGTAATTAAGATACCTAATTAAATTGTTTTTAAATTTTATTCTGAAAGAATGTAGCTGTATATATAAAAAAAGATTTCAAGTCTTAAAGAATATAGTTGCATTCCCCAGAGTAATCTTCCTTTGAGCCATGTGCCCAATATAAATTTAAACTTCTAAATAGATATAGTGCAATTTAGTGTCCTGATACAGAAATCCTGACTGGTTAACTGCTGCATTCTATTCATTCCATTCTGTTAGCTTTTACTTTCACCACCCATTTATTTCTGACTATCAGTATGAATTTTCATCTCTTTTCCAAATCCATTTTGGATTTTTATTATTGAACATTTATATACTAACAGAGCAGTTTACAATTTAAAATAGATTTTTGAATGCAGCATGCTGGCTTTTGCAACAGTAATGTATTTTTTATTGCAGGAATCAATAAAATTAATGTAAATTTATAAACATTTGTTTTGGATATATTTGTAGATTGGACAATTTTTCCCCTTTTGGTGTTTAAATGGTTCTTTAAGTTCCAGAGAGCAGTCCTGCACTTGCTTGTTCAATGGGGCTTACACCCTCAACTGGAAGTATAGGATTGCCCCATCAGGAAAATTGTCATGGTTAATGTTTACATAGTTTCAGCTTTCTCTGTTTTCTCTCTCCCTGCCCTATCTTTCTCTTTGTATATTTTGTGGTTGCCAGGACACTGGTTAAATAATGGAAAAGTCTCAGAAATAATAGGAAGTAATTGAAAATGGGTTTGGGTATTACTCCTCATTCGTTTATTTTGGAAAAAGATGATTCTTCCTTTTCTTGGTAGGAATATATTGTCTTTTAAATAAGGGATACCAACATTTTCTCAGAAAAAGTAACTGGAACTTCAACCTAGTATCTGAGCGTTTATGGCCTCAGATTATTTGTTGTAGTTAGCATTAATATGGAGTCACCAATTTGTAATAAAGGATTATTTCAATGGCTGAGGCTGTTCCTTGACTTTTTTATAGGATTCAAAGATTTCCTGTATTACATCTTTTTTTGGGTTACTACATAATCCTGAAAAATATGTGACTTCTTTAAGGAATCAGTTTATTGAAATAGCTACATTTTTAATGTGAGTCCTTAAAGCAGCTATGTCTGTTTTTAGGCTTGTGTGAAAGCCTGAAAAAAAAATACTTAGGCACTTAAGGAGCTCCTGTGTTTGTGCTTTTGCATATTCCAAAGCAGCTGATTTACAGTGAACAACACCCCCACCAACACAGGCAGGACAAGCCAGGGTATATAAACAGAGAGCAAGTCACTCCCTTTTCACACTGAAGATGTTGCCTAGCCTGGCAATGAAACGTCTGCAAGAAAACAACAAGGCTCAGAGAGCACCAAGGACGACTCAGCTCATTTATGAAACATGAACCATCCTAATAGTCTTTTGACGCAATCACAGTTCACTCTCTCCTCTAAACAAAATATTCTGAAGGCCTCTTTGGTTTGGTTTGAAATTTCGTATGTTCTGAGATAACAGTCATGATACAGCATACAGCCTGTACATTGTACAAAACCATCCTGGATGACTAATTTGAATGTGTGCAGCATTTTAATTATAGTTGGAGGCTTCCATGTGCTTAAATGTGTGAATGTAAACCAGCCACAATTTCCTGATAAGTGGTAAGTCATAGATTACTATGGTTTCAGGGTCTGCTTAGTGCTCAGTGGACATGGCAGTTGCTCTGCAATTAACTTTTGGAGTGTTTAACCACACAGCTTTATCATTCTAGTTTATCGGGAATGATCAAGGGTGCTCCTGCTTGTTTCCTTTTCCTGGTAGAAGCAACTAAGTGTTCAGCCTTGAGAATGAATCCGGATTCTGATACTGGTTTGTTCAGAGAGGATTCTGGAGGAAAAAACAAACTTCCTGTATTCTTTAGAATATGCTTGTTAGTGTTGCAATAGGAATTGTCAAAAGGGATTTTCAATTGTTTGAAAAATGCCTTTTTAACAAGGTACCTACCATCTGAATTTTCCGTAAGCATTTGTGTTGTGATATGGTAAAGAGTGGGATTAACCAGTTATTTTAAGGGAATGGCCTTTTTTAGATTATACCCCACATCCTCAAGTACTAAAATTTATTTCAGTCTGTGAAAGCTCATGCTTTTAAAATTCAAGAACTCTGAAAATGGTTTTCAGAACCTTTATTGGGCATAATGCAAAGACTGTCCAAAGTTCAGTCCTGATGGAATGTGGGCATAGGCTACATACAGAAAACTAGATCCTGTCAGATTCTTCAACTACAGTTTGCCCCAAAATTGTTTGCCCCAAAATTCTCCCAAGAATGGCTGTGAAGAAAGACAACTATATTGTTGATTCCATTAGCATAAATTTATTGTTATCTTCATAGCTTAGCTTTATCTTTACTAACGCTACCATCCAGTATCTTCTGTGTGTTCTCATTTGCGGTGTTTTTTAAGCTTAGACTTTCCTGTCTGCTCTGTTACCTCTTTTTTCAAATGTCCAGAATCCTGCTTTTGCACTGTTGAATAGTGTGGATGGGTTTATTTACAAAGATAGCTTCTATTCTTAAACATTTAAGATTCTCCTATATCATGTCTATACATATCTTAGGGAAGAAAATAAATGTCAGGTATAAATCTCTTCTGTTGCAGCTCAGCAGGTGTGTGTACAGTGGGGCAAAAAAGTATTTAGTCAGCCACCAATTGTGCAAGTTCTCCCACTTAAAAAGATGAGAGAGGCCTGTAATTGACATCATAGGTAGACCTCAACTATGAGAGACAAAATGAGAAAACAAATCCAGACAATCACATTGTCTGATTCGGAAATAATTTATTTGCAAGTTATGGTGGAAAATAAGTATTTGGTCACCTACAAACAAGCAAGATTTCTGGCTCTCACAGACCTGTAACTTCTTCTTTAAGAGGCTCCTCTGTCCTCCACTCATTACCTGTAGTAATGGCACCTGTTTGAACTTGTTATCAGTATAAAAGACACCTGTCCACAACCTCAAACAGTCACACTCCAAACTCCACTATGGTGAAGACCAAAGAGCTGTCGAAGGACACCAGAAACAAAATTGTAGACCTGCACCAGGCTGGGAAGACTGAATCTGCAATAGGCAAGCAGCTTGGTGTGAAGAAATCAACTGTGGGAGCAATAATTAGAAAATGGAAGACATACAAGACCACTGATAATCTCCCTCGATCTGGGGCTCCACGCAAGATCTCACCCCGTGGGGTCAAAATGATCACAAGAACGATGAGCAAAAATCCCAGAACCACACGGGGGGACCTAGTGAATGACCTGCAGAGAGCTGGGACCAACGTAACAAAGGCTACCATCAATAACACACTACGCCGCCAGGGACTCAGATCCTGCAGTGCCAGACGTGGTTAAGCCTGCTTAAGCCAGTACATGTCCGGGCCCGTCTGAAGTTTGCTAGAGAGCATTTGGATGATCCAGAAGAGGATTGGGAGAATGTCATATGGTCAGATGAAACCAAAGTAGAACTGTTTGGTAGAAACACAACTCGTCGTTTTTGGAGGGGAGAGAATGCTGAGTTGCATCCAAAGAACACCATACCTACTGTGAAGCATGGGGGTGGCAACATCATGCTTTGGGGCTGTTTCTCTGCAAAGGGACCAGGACGACTGTTCCGTGTACAGGAAAGAATGAATGGGGCCATGTATCGTGAGATTTTGAGTGCAAACCTCCTTCCATCAGCAAGGGCATTGAAGATGAAACGTGGCTGGGTCTTTCAGCATGACAATGATCCCAAACACACCGCCCGGGCAACGAAGGAGTGGCTTTGTAAGAAGCATTTCAAGGTCCTGGAGTGGCCTAGCCAGTCTCCAGATCTCAACCCCATAGAAAACCTTTGGAGGGAGTTGGAAGTCCGTGTTGCCCAGCGACAGCCCCAAAACATCACTGCTCTAGAGGAGATCTGCATGGAGGAATGGGCCAACACCAGCAACAGTGTGTGCCAACCTTGTGAAGACTTACAGAAAACGTTTGACCTCTGTCATTGCCAACAAAGGATATATAAGAAAGTATTGAGATGAACTTTTGATATTGACCAAATACTTATTTTCCACCATAATTTGCACATAAATTCTTTCCGAATCAGACAATGTGATTGTCTGGATTTGTTTTCTCATTTTGTCTCTCATAGTTGAGGTCTACCTATGATGTCAATTACAGGCCTCTCTCATCTTTTTAAGTGGGAGAACTTGCACAATTGGTGGCTGACTAAATACTTTTTTGCCCCACTGTATGTGTGTATTACAGATATGTAATCATTAAATAATCATGCCACATTCATAAAATACATTTGTCAACAGATTAACCGAGGTCACATGACTACTGAAGCTAAGAGAGCTGCCAAGATGGAAAAAAAGCTGAAGATCTTGCTTGGTGGTTATCAGTCTCGAGCCATGGGACTCATAAAGCAATTAAATGACTTGTGGGACCAAATTGAACAAGCTCATCTTGAACTGTGCACATTTGAAGAATTAAAGAAGCATGAAGATGCAGCTATCCCAAGGAGACTAGAGGTGTGTGTGTGTGTGTGTGTGTTCGTTCGTGTCAGAAGCACCAAAGCGCTTCTCTAGTGAAAGGATTTGCCGGTGACAAAAGGAGACTAGAGGTAAAATTGTGAAATGTTAGTCTACAGGCCATCTCTTAAAAAATGACAGTGGTAAAAGAAATGAACTAAGTAATGCAGTGTTTATAACAACACTTTTTCAAAGCTGGCATATCATACAGTCATTATATTTAGATTTTTTTTGTTTTTTTAGATTTCCCTTTGCTATATAGTGCATGTCATTTTATTCTCCGTAAATTTTTGAACATTTTATAAACTTTGTTAGAAGTTAGCTCTGTCTACAGAGTCGTGCTGAACTCCTTATCTCTAGATTTGTGTTGTCCCTTCATGGGGAAAATAAAGACTTGTCTGTGTACCTCATCAGGAAATTTTGACTCTAGTCCTTCCCTGCCATACTGAGGGTAGCCTGCTGTTCCTTCAAGGCCATTTTAAGCTGACTTTATTCCACTTGCTCTTGCAGTGCCTAAAAGAAGATGTTCAACGGCAACAGGAAAGAGAAAAAGAACTTCAGCAGAGATTTGCAGAATTCATGCTGGACAAGGAAACATTTCAGTCAAAATATTAAGCCTCATATTTTGCTTATACCATGACACCATTGTTTGTAACATTTTTCAGATGCAGCTGATAAAATTTTGATATGTCTCTCCCTTCAGAATCAAGCACAAGCAAAAGTGCTAGCAAATGTATATTGTGTTTTAAGTAGATGCTATGTGCCACACAGTCGTGCACCTTTTCTTTTGGAAGGAAGCAGAATTAAAATGCATACACCCTGATCTAACAAGGATAATTTGCATGCTGTAACAATGCTATACAGGGTAAACATTCCACACCCAGCCCTTAATTCATCACACCATCTTTTTGCTAAAGTTACTGTTTCCTTGTCTTTTTAGTATTTCACCATTGTTAAGATCCAGGGAAAGTATATATTTAAAAGAGTCTGTGTGCCACTGATTACTGTGAATCTGGAATGTAAAGCGGTGTATTAAAGTGTATTTGTGTCTAATGCCTTGAATGGTATCTAAACTTGTTTGCAGGAGAAACTTAAGTAACAGCGTTTATTATGAGCATTCATATAAGGTTCATATAAGGTTATAATGGAGTTTATGCATTTCATGTTTCATTTTCTGGATATTATGTTGATCATAAAATAAAAAGTACAGGTTCATAAACTTGGTGTGTATGACATGAGGGTCAACTCTGTCAGAATACGAAATCTGGTAAAGATTACCTCAGATAGACTTAAAATATTTTTTTATTTTATTTTTCCAATTTCTATCACCGCCCGTCTCCCCCCAGAAGGGGGACTCTTTATGGGACTTGAAGCTTGCTTTCACAAGGTCTTGGTAGATAAACAGTTTTCTCTGGGAAAAACGTAAAATTCTTTTAGGCATTTAAGTCTGCATCAAAAAATAAAGACTGTTCCCGCTTTCCTACTTTTTTTATTTTAAAGCCCTGAAATAACCAAATCACAATACAGCAAATACCCTCCAAATTCCAGAAAAATGCCTTTCCCATGCCAAAAAATGCCCTGTTCTGCCATCACACAGGGACATCTCTCTTTCTAGGAGGATTCTGAAGCGGGGATATCTGGGAGCTGCTATTGCTCTGGTGATCGCTAGCTGTGGGAGCCAGTTGGAGCCCCTGTGGGTCTACTTGCCGGGAGGCGGCTTCTCTGCAGCTAGGGAACTACATGCACACCCCCTCAGCACTGTGAGTTGGCCTTCCCCTTGGGATGGACTTCCCTGGCCTAGCCCATTATTCTGGCTTTAAAGAGAGCCCCAACCTGGGCGGTTTGTAGCCCCTCATCCCTTTCTTTTCTCCCTGCTCCCTCATGGCCGCCTTCCCTTCATTCCGGGCCTCTCTCATTGCCCAGCTTCCCTCTGTGTTGCCCTCCCACCATTTTCCAGTGTCTTCATGCTCTTGACACTTCTTTATCTCTGCTGCTCCTGCTCCATCCAGACTTCCTGCTGTGCTGCCCTCTTGCCCCTGCCCTGTCCCATTTACTGCCATCTCTATGCTCTTCCCAACTGTTTTCTTCTTTCCTCCCTGTCATGTTTTCCATCCTTTCTCTAGCCCCTACCTTCCCATTCCCTCCTTGCCCCCTCCCACTGCCTCCCTGTGTTCCCCTCTCCCCTTCCTCTTTCCCACCTGTTTCCTCAGCCCCCTGGTGTTTGGTTCTTTCCCTTCCCCTCCCTGCTCTCTGCCAGATACTTCCATCCCAGTGCCTCATGTTTTGCACTGTGCACTTCTTGTCTCCCTATCATGCTTCACCTGCCTGTTCCAAGCAAGGAGCTAGAACTGGCACGCAGCTGATGGGCAGGAGGCACGGAATGCAGAACTGGGTGAGACTTTCAGAGATGGCCCCAGGCTTTTTGCTGGTTTAAAAGCTCTGTTCTATCATCCTGTAAGTCAGTAGTATTTAGGGTGAGCATTGCAGCCTAATATACAATGGAACGTACTCCTATACCAGCATTCAGGTTTGCATTGTATTTTTCCCCAGCTTTATAATTTCTGCCTGTACAGTTTCACTAGCAAGTGAATTTGGGATAAAATTCTGTATTATGTACAGAGATATTCCAAATAATTTAATTGGAAACATCTGTAAAATGACTGGGGATGCTGTTCCTTTTGAATGACGAGCAGGATACATCTCTTTCCCCAGACTAAGACTGATCTCAAAGACTGATGCAAGCTGTGGGTGCAGGAACTCTTGACTTCAAAATCCATAATCGTATATATGACTGAATAAAGGCTTTACAATTTTTGTGGCGTGGAATATATCTTGATCTTATATTCCTATTTCCTGGATTTTTAAAAGCATGATCTGAATTTGAAATGATCTTACACTCTGAAACTGAAGATTTTTTGATTATTGAATATAGGTAACAAATGTGCTCTGAGGACCATAAAGAATTGCAAGCTAGCAAACTGAAAAGCTTGTAGTAGTCCATCCCGAAGTCTTAATAATAGCTAGTTCTAGAGGAAAGCCCTCCTGTGCAAGACCCATTGTAAATGAAAGGATGTAGCACAAAAGTCGAGCAATACTCAATTTTTGTTCATTCCAAAGGGGCTTAAGGCAGGAGAACTTCCTGAACGGTTGTGCCAAAAAACACTTGAGCTTCTAACTCACATTAAATTTCAGTAAAGTTACAGACTTAGATGCCAGACATTTCTCTTTTCATTGTTTTAAAAAAACAGAGCAGCAAAGAAACAGAAATGCAACCAAGAACAAAAATGAAAATCGTAATGATAGTTTTGGGTCCTGAAGAGGAATTCTGTGTACATCTTGGATCATTCCTGTTAGTGGTTCAGCAAAAGAAGTATTGGAATGAAAATGATTTGATTTGAACATGGAACACTTGTTTGTTGAGGGGAGATAATATCTAATAATAATTTTGCATCTAACCAGCTTGGGGTTTAGTAATGACTATATAGAAGTCATATTTGCAGGAACAACCATTTCTGGTAAACTTTTAGAACTAAAAATGCCTACAAAAATGAAAATGTGAACATTTAATTCTCTGTCATCAGATATATTTAAGTAAAGGCACTAAGCAAGGAACACATTCTCGTCAAACTCTCCCCTTCTAACTTTATGATCCTATAAACCTCTTTCCCATTTATAGGTTTTCCTTACTGATATCTTTGTTGTAAACCCTGTGAGACCATCTCCAATCAGAACCACACTGAATGTTATTTTCTGCCCACTGTAGAATTTAAAAAATAATAATTACTTTCTTAGTTACTTAAGAAAGCCATAATTTCACCTGAATTAACTGATGAAAATAACAGTTTTTAAAAATGCATTACAGAAAGAAATTGAACCCCTCGGCAATAAAGCGGCATGAATTTGAGGTAGGAAGAAAATGTAGTTTTCAGTATTCACAATGCCACCTGCTCCAGTATTGTGTTTCCTATTGTCAAATTCAGAGTGAACATACCTCACTGTTCTCAGAGATTCCCCTTAGTATATTGTGGGCAAATGTTCAGCTACAAGAGGAGAGAATATATTCTGGGGATTGGCCAATTTGGTGCCGAGGTGAACAACCAGACGCACTAGCAATTATGAATGTAGCATTATGAATTCTAAAATCCAACAATTCTGGAGAGCAAAACTGGAGAAGGCTAACAATCAGACCCTTCTCTTTCAATGCACTGTGTTAAATGCTTGTAGTACCCAAGTCTCTTTGCAGTGACATCAGCTTCCATCTCAATGAATATGTGTTACGTTCATTAGTCCTTGCAAGAATGAGAAGAATGTCTTAATTTTAAATTAATTGTTTTAATTTATTAAAATCAACCATGAGCAGAGCATTGCAAAGTTGAATTTTGCTGTTAGTAATTTAGAATGTTCCAAGGGGTTATATTTTTTATTGTTAAATCTTCAGATGAATTGAATTAGGCAGCTTATAATCGATACCAGCAGGCTCTTCAATTGCACAGGGAACAATAGTTGATAGAAAATCACCTGCATCTGATTTGCTCAGACTTTGAACACAAGCTTTGAAAGAAAGCTTCCTTTCTTTTTTCTCCCCCCAACCTTCATCAAACCTCTGATTTTTAGTCTATAGCTTTACCAGACCTGAGCTCTGTGATCCATAGGTCAAGGATTTCAGTGTATCAGTTTAGACAGGGTTTCCTTCATTTGATCACTGGGATATCTACAGGTTAGAACAAAGATTCTTGCATATTTAAATGAAAGGATCTTTAAAAAAAAAAAGCAGAAAGCATTTATTTAAATTCCATTTCTCCATCACTAGCATTTACAACTAGTTAAAGCAATGGTATTCCCCATAGTAACCTATGGTTGCAAGAGCTGGACCATAAGGAAGGCTGAGCGAAGGAAGATAGATGCTTTTGAACTGTGGTGTTGGAGGAAAATTCTGAGAGTGCCTTGGACTGCAAGAAGATCAAACCAGTCCATACTCCAGGAAATAAAGCCAGACTGCTCACCTGAGGGAATGATATTAAAGGCAAAACTGAAGTACTTTGGCCACAGAATGAGAAGACAGGATACCCTGGAGAAGATGCTGATGCTAGGGAAAGCGGAAGGCAAGAGGAAGAGGGGCCGACCAAGGGCAAGATGGATGGATGATATTCTGGAGGTGACGGACTCAACCGTGGGGGAGCTGGGGGTGGCGATGGCCGACAGGAAGCTCTGGCATGGGCTGGTCCATGAAGTCACAAAGAGTCAGAAGTGACTGAACGAATAAACAACAAAAAAGCATTTACAACAACAGAAGTTAAATTTCTATTGATTTGGTTTTTGAAATCTCTGCTAAATATTTGTTTCAGGGAGCACACGGAATATTTCTTCTACACTACATTTCCCTCTCTAATCCTCCTTTAATCCTTCCATTTAGTTCAAGCGAAAAGTGCCTTTGCATTTTCATTCTTCTGATAACATTTAACTTAAATCATATTCATATTTCCTAAGTTAACTTGTAAGCAGCAACTGTGGACTCATCCTCACATCCCACTAACCATGGCACAAAGACACCTTGCTAATCATTTTTAAAGGATTTATCACCTTGTTATCTCATCTTCACCTCATCCACAGCCCACCAGATACAGCTTCCACCCTCTTGACACCAGTCTTCTTGTACAAACAATCTGTGGCATCTCCTGGGTGATGGGGTCAATGATGAAGTGCAGAGTTGGGATCTGACCAGAGTTTGGAGTGCTGCCCTTCTGGTCCTGGGCACTGACATTGGTGGGCAGTGGTTGTGAGGTAAGGAGGGAAGGAGCACAACATATAGCTGTTCTTAGAACTTTGTAAACCAAGGATTAGTGCTCTACTAAACCTGTCTTTAAAAGCCCCTGAAACACCTGACAGGCATTCTTGGGATGCTGCTTTTGGGAGAGATCTAGGTAACCCTCCAATGAAGAAGGGAACCTCTTTTTTACTAGAAGCCCCAACTCAACTTACCAATTAAGTGCTGGGCTCACAGCAGATCCATTGGGTGGTAAAGCTAGCAGTCCCATCCCACCCAGGGGATCAGCTGCAGTGCCTGATTTAAGGGATAGCTTTGCCTTAATAGGCAGCTCCAACCCAGCTCACAATTGGATGGCATGGCAGAGTATGTCGTGGGATGGGTGAGTGCTGGTGTCTTTATTGTAGGGGTTCTGAAATGTTAGTAACAGAAAAACCCAAGCAGCGTTTTATTTAGTTTAGCAAAGTAGAAAGCGTCCAGCAATAAACTTGCACAGAAAGGCTTATTTTTATAGTTCAGAGAAATGAAGACTCTTCACACATTTAGTCAGTGTAAAAAAGAAAAATAAACGATTGCTTACATTTTTATTTGTAGATCTTGTTACAAGTAGTTTCATTGTTGAAACGGTCCCATGCGTGCAAGCGAGTTGTTCTGACCAAACCTGCTTTTGGCGGATTTGCTGGGTGCAAGTATGAGCCACGAGGAGAGAGAAGGAATTCCCCTCATGCCTCGTGCAGGTCCATGGAGAGAAGAAGAAGAAGAAAGAGGAAACAGGAAATGGGGATTCAAGTCCCTCCCACACAAAGCAGCAACGCTAGGTTGCAGCAGAGCCGCCCCCTCCCTTGTGTTCGTGTGAGACAGGCTTGGTTGAAACCCCATATTTCCACATTTATAATCCTTTCAAATAGCTGGAATGCAGACCCAGGGCTGAGCAGGGCTGGGACAGGGAGCAGGGGTGAAGTTGCAAGGTGAAGTTCCTTCCCACTTCAATTCATAACAGGCACCTTTCTGTCAGCAGCTTCTTTCAGGCTATTTTTTAAATATAGGTTTAGCACCATTTCAAGTAACACTATTCCTGAAAGGTTCCTTTTGAACACACTGCTGCAAGTCAAGCCATCTTGCAAAACCCACCCCCTCTCCTGCCCCAGCCTATATGAAGGAAAGTGATTGGTGGATGGTTTTTCCCCCATCCAGTGACGTTTGGTGGAAGGGCAAACAAAGCCAGACAAATCGACCAGTGGCTTTTCTTAACTTTTCCCACATTAAATCTCTGAGAGGCAGCGCCACTCCCTGGCTTCCAGCAGCTGAATAGGGCTTAGCAAAGAAGGCAGGAAAATTTATATTTACAACTTTTCCGTCAAGTCAAGAACAGGAAAAAAATGTACGTATGTCTGATCCCAACTTGCCTTTCATTCTACAAGGGCCTGAAGATTATTTTGTTCCAGCAAGCCTTCAGATATTAGTATGGCTGTGAGTGACCACTGGGTTCATTTTTTATTTTGTTTTTAGGAATTTTAGGAATATCTTGCCCCCAGAGTTGAGGCAGGTTTCCTCCCTCCCGACCTTTAGGAAAGATCTGAAAACCTGGTTCTGCCGCCTAGCGTGGGAGGGGAAAAGTAATAGCTCCTCCTGGGGGTGGTTAGTACCATAATGTCCTCCCTATTATTCGAGATCAATTCGCCAGATTGGATTTTATATTTATTTATATCATGTTAATACTTTGTAATTTTATACTTGTATTTTAACCTTAATTTTATTGTAAACCGCCCAGAGTCCCCCGTTGGGGGAGATGGGCAGTCATATAAATTTAATTAATAAATAAAAATAAATACATTGATATTTTATGTTTATGGGTCTGGCTTTTACTGCTGTGCACCACGGAGTGGCTTGCAAAATTGGGGCAGTATACAAATGCTGCAATATACTGTAAGCAAACAAATGAACAAAGAAACAAGTATATCAAATAAATAAGCAAGGACGAGGAAGACCCCTGAAACTTGCACAAGAAAGCTCTGTTGTCAGAGGTTTGGGTGATAAATCCCTCCATCCTACCTCAAGGTAATTTCTTTGGGAAAGTATGCACACCTGAGTCTTGTGTGGACATAGATCAGATTGCTGATGGACACACCGTTTGCCCCACTCTTATATTTAGAAACCAAGCAATCCCTCTATAGTTAACATGTAACTGTATCGCCTAAACAATTTGTGAATAATCATGTTTTCACACCACATTTAATTCACTCTCTATGTTTTCATGGTAAAATAATATTTCAATATATTTATTTAATAGCATTTGTATGCATCCACTATTAAAGAAAAGAAGACCCCATTTACATAAAGGAGAAGCATAAAACCTAATACAACCTAACAGCCAAAAGCACTAAAAGAATTAATGTTTAAAAGTTACAAATCCTGGGGAAATAAAATGATCTTCAGCCTAGGAAAAACATGAGCTTTCAATATTGGGAACTGTCTGCTTAATGAGGCACAGAGACGATGCACCATGCAGATGTTAAGAGCGTGATTGGCCTCTGTATTACTATTACAGCCAAAGGGAATTCCATCAGTATCATTTTTCTGGCTTCATCATATGGAGTTGTTTTGGCATCACTATACACCCTATTATTTAGAGTGTTTATAGTACATACCAATATTTAGACAGAGTGGTTTCTGTTAATTATTAAAACAATAAGCAAGATGCATGAATACAATTATACAATAAAACAAAAGTCATACAGCTATAGATGTCAACAGTTGGGATGGGACTGGAGACACCACAAGGTGTTTGAAAGCTGGAAGCCTATTTAGGCACTTCTTTGTCTTTTCCATTTGGATCAGGTGAGGTTGGATTTATCTTCACATGGAAGCTATTGCTCCTGGCACAGCATAGTAATATGTAGCCGTTGACGATTTCGTTTCTCACACATGATTTTATTTTAAAAGGCAATCTCTTACAATCAACTTCTCCAAAGAAGTTCTGCAGCCAAATAGTACTCTAAGCCCTTAAAATACATACAAGATGGAAATAAATATTTATTAATTTAGGTATACTATTTCAAATGTGGACACTGTGTAATGACAAAAGTGGATGGATAAATCACTATCACATCTGGAATTTTGTCCTGTTTCCCTCTTCCCAAAAAAATTGCACCTAGATTTGAATTAACCATCACAAAAATAACATCTAATTAGCAAATTCCGTTTCTGATACCACAAGACTTCATCTGACTGTGTTTTTTTTTCCAGTTCTGTCCTCCTCCTCTTTGCCTGATCTGGCATTTTAAAACAGATAAAATTGGTCAAACTATAGAATCATGTTCTTCATGTCACAGGAACTGTCCATTTGATTAGATATATGGGCTGAGGAGAGCTAGAGACAGAGAGGCAAAGCTAGGTGGTTACTGTTATCAAATAGTAGATCTAGGTGTTTCTAGAAATCTGGCAAGTGGTTCTGCACACCTGTTTGCAAGGCGGGAAACTTGAGATCTAAATAGCATAGGGTTTGAGCAGGTCAAAGGAGGAAACAAAGAACTGGTAAAATGAAATCATGAACACTAAGGAGAGGAAGACAAATATATATCCCAGAGGAAAATGGAGAGCTAGGATGGTTTAATGGGGCTGGGAGGCGCCTACACTTTGCCATGAAAACTCACTGCTGATATGACCTGGGGTACATTATTCTGTATTTTGACCAATTGGCCATATTTATTAACATTCTGATCTAGCATTTTAAAACAGATAAAATTTCTCATTCAATACAGTTTATTTGACTATAGTTTCTTGTGAATGTCATAACAGCAGGAAAGGGAGCCTCCCTATGGTACCCCTTCACTGTTGGCCTAAGCACTGGAAAACTGTAAGATGTATAAATATGGATACAGTTTCACACATGATCACAGGATACACATCAAGAGCTTATCAGGACATTTTTCTACATTTGAGGAATGTATCTCAGCTGAAACCTTTCGTATGCTGTCCGACAGATTTCAAAGAAGCTACATATAAAGGGTTGTTTTCCTTGTATACAGTCCTGAAATTGCAGTTTTATGTCTATATTTGATCTTCTCCTCCTCTAAAAGAACATACAATGCCAGCTAGTTGATATTCTGATATTAGGTCTTGGAACCAAATGCTTTAATAAGATAAATAATTGAGACTTTGCTGGAATCCAGTATTTAAAAATGTTTTGTCCATTTATTCATGCTATAACAATAATCTTTAGGGAAGGCAAAATCTAAAAGTTTCCAAATGCAGGATGGTCTTACTTTAAGGATGAAGTGGCCAAGATAATTCCTTCAGTAATCTAGAATTGTAGCCTACGCAGTGGAGAAAAGATAGTTTAAGAAGGAAATCTAATATGTTTGCCAGCTCCTCCTTGTTTATCCCTTTTGTCTTGTGGGTACAATCAGCATTAAGGGTGTATTGGCATTACTTCTGTTACCTGATCCATTGCCAATCTTTGATGCTTTTATTCAGTATTAAAAGTTCTTGTTTATATTGGCTCCTTAGGTTTTTGTTTTTTTTAGAAAAAGCAGGAACTTTTTAAGTAAATAAGGTTTCTTGTGATTATTGCCACTCCAACCATAGCCATATGCTGAGTCAAATATTCTAAAATAGAATTGTTTCTGCAGGACCACAAAAGAAAAGGAAGCAGACATTGGTCTGGTCATAAGGTGTATTGTAAACAGAAGTTCTTAGCTGGGTGACTGTGGAAAATTACTGCCCTGCTTCTGCAGTATCTCAGTGCACAAAAGACAATCGGGTTGCCCCCAGCTGAGCTGTGTGCATATCATCCTTTAATCTGATTTTCCTTTCCTCTTCCATCAAAGCATTGGTCACAAGAGATCAGGCTCTGTGAGATCCCCCAGAGAGGGCAATAGAAAATGGTATGCCCATTGGCGGTGATGGAGGAGTTAGTGACTAATTTATTACCAACTCCTCTTCTGTCCTAGAAGATGGCCATTTACTAGCCGAAGTCTGATACTTCAAGTAACTAAACTATAGCATTACAGTGATTTGTTCTTATAAAATCATTTGAATTAGTTTCAAAGTTTTCATTTCTTGCCAATGATATATTTAATATTTGCTCGGCTTGCTTATCTGAAACTTTGGCTGACAATTCCCCCTCACCCCCCCCCAAAAAAAACCTTGTTCATAAGATTGTTTAGAACTTAAATCTGTTTAATCAAAAAGCTCTACAAGGGGGAACAATTATCTTGTTTACCCTGCTGCCTTTTTCTCTAATCCAATATTTGCTTAATGTTCTTTGAACATCAAATGAGAAGCATATTAACTATTTATGTAATTATTAATATGCAGAAGACCTTACATGAAAAGTAGAAATGACAACACATTGTTTGCTTTAGGAAGTCACATATGTACTGGTATTTGTTTTCTCCCGGTATTTCCATCTATTGCCAATCCTATTGCACTTCCTTTCCCCAGGGGACACTGCCACACCTATTGGATGGTCATAACAAATAAAGGACCGCCCACTTAGTGTTGAAGGTAGGGGAGAAATGCCTCTGTACAAACTTAGTTGTTTATTTACTGAATGGGAATGCAGACACAGCTACTGGCACTATCTTCTGACGTCTATTAAAGGAAATACTTTGAAATCTATCTCAAGAGAACATGTGACACTGGGATAGGAGATGTTTTGATTTAAGGTTTCTATGTCCAAACCACCAAGTTGTTTTGTGGTATATCACTAGGCTGACCATATTTCCTTGAGACAAAAACGGGACATTGGGATGGCAAAATGGGATGGGGTCTTATGTAATATTCCATATTCATGAAAAAGACAGGGGTCCCCGCCCCCCGGTTCACACGATTGGCTCCCGCCTGCAAACCCCGCCCATGGTCCATGTGATTGGCTCTTGCCTGCAAACACCACCCCCCGGTCTGTGCAATTGGCTTCCGCCTGCAAACCCCGCCCCCCGGTTCATGTGATTGGCTCTGACCTGCAAACCCTGACCCCCCAGTCCGCACAATTGGCTCCCGCCTGGCCAATCGCCCTCCTCTCTGCCTCTTTGCCCTCCTTTGCCGCGCACTGATAGGCAGGAGGGCTTCCTCTTCCAGGCTGCCTCCAATCGGCAGCTCTGGCTTGGATCCTCCTTCTGCACCATTCCTGCCGGGTTTAAAAAACGGGACAAAATTGAGATTTTTATCAAAATGACAGGACGGTTGAAAAATGCTAAAAAAACGGGACTGTCCCATTCAAAATGGGACGTATGGTCAGCCTATATATCACCTAGTTGTGCAGCATAAACCGAGTTATATAAATCAAAGACATGGAGTAAACATCTCTGAATGATACAGTATTGCATTAATTATTGTTCCAGAATATAGCTACTGAAAACTAAACAAGATGGTGCTGCAGTCCAACTCCAACTGTGCTGAATTCATTTAAGGGATGGAGTTCTAACATGTAGCATGAGCAAGTTTGGGTCAATTCTTAGTTGTTTTTCCTGGTAGATAGAGAGTTGTTTCTGATTTCAAAGACTGCCAGCAGAAGAACATCTGAGGCAAAGCAGCTGGGGAGGTGGGTGGAGAAACTTATGAAGTGGGAGAGTTCAGTTTCTTCTCCCACTCATGCCTGTGATGAAAAAAAAAAAAAAGCAAGTGCGAGCTTTAAAGTGGTGGGAGGGATTGCTTTAAAGTCATGTGGGAGACACTTCTCAGGATATCTGCAGGTATGAAATAACTTAGACTATATCTCCTTTTATTGCAGAGAAATTATTGACTTACAAGACTATTCTTGATTGTTTCATCATTATAGTTTTGTATTGTTTTTATTTCTTGAGGGCTACCTTGCAATAAATATTTTTAATATACAAAATGCAAGTTATATAAAGCTATACATAGAATAATCCCAGAAGCTGTCATTTTGGATGATGGTGTGAATTCCCTCTTCTTCACAGCCATGTTAATGTACATTCCTTCAGTTTTTGAACTGGCAGAAAAATAGGACAGTATAATTTGTACAGCCCCAATAACTGAACTCTAATCTGCTTAAGTAGCAAGATTTGTGAATGGCCCTGCCTTATAACTTTACTACAGGACTATTTAAGGACAGTGATTGGTGGATTCCCTTGCTTTGCTTCCCTTCTCAGCAGTGTCACCAGCTGGTGGAAAGAATCATCACCAATCACTCTTGTCAACATGTGGTAGGGATTGTTTGAGCAAGTGTAGGTGGGTGCCTGGGATGGAGGCTTCCTTGACTTTCAAGCCTCCCAAGTCACAGGACTATGGTAACCTGTTCCTCAGGCTATGTATGAAGACAGCTCTAGAGGTCTTCTGCAAGACCATTAAAGGTAGTCCAGGTGATAGTTCAGTGGGGCAGAGGTGGGGTGCATGATGAATCAGGAAGGAGCTAACATACTACCTAGAGGGTGTTCCTTCTCATTTCATCCTGGGCCTATCCTCTGCTCCACTGACCTGTCAGCTGGGGATGCTTTTGAACCCAGGTTTACCAGTCTTTCAAAAGACCTGGAGACCTCTTTTAGAAACAGCCAGCGTGATAGATCCCAGATGTAGTTGCTTCCTTCTACCTCACCTCTCAGCTGCACCTTTAGTTTGTCACTTAGTCTAGAAGGGCAAACTGGCAGAATTCTTATTACTTACATTCCAGTTCCAATATCCCAAATTGTACCCAGAAGTATCTCATGGAGTATGCAAAATAGTGTTAGAGTATGCCAAAGTATGCCAAAGATTAATAGGTACCACTTCGGTGGGTAGGTAACAGCGTTCCACGCGCGTCACGCGGCCACATGACCGCGGAAGCGTCTTCGGACAGCGCTGGCTCTTCGGCTAACAAACGGAGATGAGCACCGGCCCCTAGAGTCGGACACGACTGCACAAATGTGCGGGGGGAATCTTTACCTTTACCTTTACCTATGCCAAAGTACCCCTACAGAGTAATGAAAGTAGTCGAAAACATGCCCATATGAAACTCTTTGTCAGCAGAAGCAGTGGAAAATATGAATTGTACTCATTTGGAACAGAGCCAGCAATACACAGCCATCAGAACACAACTCTTTTCTAGTTTAAATTGTCTTTCTGGTTTTAAGCAGAAGTCTACTACTTTTTCGGAACACCCCTAAACAGAGCATGTCTACTGCTGTTCCAGAATTATGCTATGCCTAAGTATCTAAGGAGCCTGCATCATCCCTGAATGGTGCTTTGTGATGCCTCTGTGGAAGCCAGGGGCCTAATCTGTCCTGCAGCCCATGCCAAAATGGCCCTAGAGGAGAGCGCTAAGTGACTGGAGGAGCAGGGGTGCCTGAAGCAGCTTAAAGTGGCTAATAGAGATTGGGCTGATCTCATGTCCTGACCACATCCTCGCCAACATTGTCAATGAGGTCATGTGGAATGATTGTATAGTACGACTTCTGTCAGGAGAAGAGGGCAAACATGGAACAGCTAAAGATGAATGTAAGGTGTCTCTACAGTGGACAGGGAATGAGGCAAAGACATGACCTCTAAAAATGGTTAGTGGTACATCTTTGGGATGAACCTCTAGTTTTGATCCCCTTCCCAGAACAATAGTCTTCTTGAGGAGATAATGAATGGCAAGTAAACCATATCATCACAGTGGTATGAGAATGATGGAGATACACCACACAATTCTTATACATACATAACCATAGACACTCACACGCCATAAGCTTAACATAACCCATAACTATAGCCTTTTCCTTTTTTCAATGTCTGCACCACAGTATCCATACATTATACAAATTCATGGTGATCCATGCTGCACTATTGCAAGCAACATTTGTGTTTATTTGTATTGTTGACTTTCCAAAGAATTTAAGTCTCCAGGCAATTCGTTGGATCAATGAGGCTAGACCAAATTAAAATGAGACATTTTGACTTTGCAGCAATATTATTTTGCAAGGCAAGCATCTCTGCTCTGACAGCAGTTTTTAGTGCCCAGTACTGAAGTTTTAGATTACAAGTGGGAGAAGACAGATATAGCCAAACCAAAGGAATAATGTGCTCTTTTTACATTGGGCAAATTGTGGAGATTGTTTTGTTCTATATAAGAGTTGGACAGTATAGCCCAAGTTTTATGTCACTGCCAGCTAAAACAAAACATTGCTGACTTTTAGAAAGTGACAAAAGTAAACTTGTACAGTACTCCAAGTGTAGTGCAGTGGCAGATAATCCTGTACTATTTTGATCTATACAAAACATACTAAATTTTTCCTCTGTCCAGGAAGGTATTTCTCAGTGTGTGTGTGTGTGTGTGTGTGTGTGTGTGTGTGTGTGTGTGTGTGTGTGTTAAGGAAGATCCCATGACTAAGATAAGTTACGTAAGTCCATGTCGAAAAGTATTGAAGAGTGGAGTTTTGCAGTGTATCTGCAACAGTCACCACATGGATTCCCAATCTCTTGGGCACATTTAATGTATCTCTTTGATTCATAGCTGTTCTTTGAATTCCAGCCCTTAGCTGAAAAATCTCCAACCTGGTTCACTCCAGAGGTACTGAGACGTCAGCTTCCAGCTGGTTGATTGCTGAAGTCCTAACAAACCTTCAGGGAACCAGGTTGGGAAATGCTCATGAATTAGTTCCACTAAAGATGAAAGTTTATGAATTTTGTAAGGACTGAATGATCATCTGCTTATGTGACTTAAGAAGGAGGGAGGAAATCTATGACATCTTAGTAAATATACTAGGTGCTGCAAGAATACATCTGGCAGCCAAGTGGAAATGTGCTACAACCTCAAAAGTTTATGACAATTTTACTAGGTTTTGGCAAATTGCAGTAATGACTGATATTTCGGATTGCAAAGAGTACCAATCTATGGATAATTTTAGAGAATGAAGCACTGTTTATCTGTCACTGGAACTGTATGTGTAATAATTATTATTTGTAGGTCTTATTTTCACTATTCTAAGTTTTTGCTATTACAAGAGCCTCCCCCCCTTTTTTTTAAAGCCAAATTTCAACCCCCTTGTGATACTCCCATATTTCCAATGGCTTCTTTCATATCTGTATTTCACAGAAAAATTGTTGCACGGGAAACATAGAGTTGCTGCATTATATCTTGACTGGTTGTGCTAGGAGCAGTTCATCTGGAAGCATTCTAAGATATGTCACATACTGTTATATCTTCCTGGATGGAGCTTCCATAACAAGGGACTTTACTACATTTCACCTCTTTACAAAAAGGAGATGTTTTCTTGTCCAGCTATCAGGGAGATCCTTTGTCCTCTATCTGAAACCCTGAGAAACCATTTCTAGTCTGTGTGGGTAACATGCAGCATCTGAATGTTATTTGACTGCAATTCCCATTATTGCTCATCCTTGGCCATCCTAACTATGGCTAATGGGAGATCATGTTCACCAACATCTGGAGGTCCATACACTGCTGTGGGCAGTTGTAATCTATATGAAAGAATGGACTGATTCTGTATAAAGGAAGTTCCAATGTTCCTTGATGTTTGTTTGTTTCTCATGATACATTTATTAACTTGCTGAGACTTTGACGTAGTATTCAAAGACAGTTGTTCAAGTATTATATCTGGATTTGGATGGAGATGCTAGATTTGTGGTCTTCTGTTTTGAAGCAAATTTTGAATGCATAGTTGCTTTCTGTGCTATCTAAGAATGTTAGTTATTTTCTCATTTCCCTTCAATGTTCCTCTAACAGAAATAGTTAGCAGTCAAAATACGTCAGTTCTGAACACAGTCCTGCTTGTGGCATTCATTTTCCCTTCCTGCATACCTGTCTACTAACTCAATGAGGCAGTGTACCCACGCCTGTGTATATAAACTATACCTGACCTTATGGAAAGTAGTTTTTGCCTCATAGGGCAAATGGAGAACATTAAACAAGTAGCTGGTTTATATTTCCCTGGGTAACAGTTTCTAACAGCACACAACACATTCATACATGCATGCATGCATACACACACAAACACACTTACATAACCCACACATGCAAGGGAGAGAGTTATATATTTTACTTTGCTTGTAAGCCAATAAGGAAACCCCTATCAACCCCTATCCAAAAAAGCCCCTAACCTAGCTCTTAAAAATCAAGGGTGAAGACATTCACATTTTTAGTCATAGACAAGCCAATGATGAATGAAGGTGTCTTCTGTTCATGTTTGACCTCAAAGCTGCGGATGATGGGATATATGCTGGCTTAAAGGGGAAAAACTGAGGCTTGAGAATAAACAGACAAGAATGCAGCTTGTTAGGGCTAACAGTGTTTACTGTTTAGCATAAGGCAATAATGCAGATACAATCACATTATCGCAACAATGAATAAGATGAATATACAGGATACATCATTGTAAAAGGAAAAACAAAACAAACTTATAAGCAGAGTTCCGTGTATTGATCCCAGGGCCAGAGTTCCTGCCATGGCCTATACCCAAAGCCAGGCATAGCTCACTCTGCCCAGTCCACGGGAAGTGAACACGTGAAGAACTACATGACTAAGAGACACTAGAAATCAAGAAGACTTAGAACACCATTTTGCATGGTTGTATATTCAGTTCTTCTAGCTTTCTGATTGGCTGGAAGTTAGCTGTTACACACACTAGGCCTCAAAGCATTAGGCCTAAAGCACATAGCATGACCTGCTATTGGTTAGCAGTGCTGCATCTACGCACTGAGTTCCCCCCCTCCTCCTTAGGGGGGGCTTGGGCAAGGCTTCCCACAGAAGGATATCAGGAGACCTTGTTCCCATGCAATCTAGTCAAAACAATACACACGTGACCGTTGCTATCTTGCACCTGCACTTCACGTCACCATGAGAAGGCTGTGCTTTGTAAAAGATGCAATTTGCCAAGACACTTTTGCTTTGTAGAGAAACCCAATTTCCAATTTCATATAACCCAATAAGAAATCTGACAGCGGAATGGGGACCAGATGGCTTCATTTCACTTTAACAGTTTGTCCCAAGTCATCTAGTTGCTGTGGACTTGTCAGCCTCTTCTTAGTTATAAATGATATTCCCAACAAAAGGAAATGATAGCTAAGTGAGATGAGGTATGTAGTTTTCCTCTGCCTAACAATTCAATCTCTTGTTCCCAAGCAGTAACAGCTGGTCATTTGCTAGTGGCAAACTGCTTTTTCAATGAAATATTTAATTTGAAGTTATCTAGGTCTCTTCAAAATGGACTGAAAGTTTTCAAATTAGGAGACTTTGTATCTTGAGTCCTCTTTTTTGCTTGAATGACTTGTATGCATGCATTCCGGCTGTTCTGAGAGAGATGTTGATGAGTCTGGCGTCTATCAAAAAACCTCAACATCATATTTGCCATTAAGGGCAGGCTAGCACTCAAGCCCATGTCATCAATCTCCACCACACATGGGATTACATTATTGAGATCAACTTCAAAAATGTTTGGAAAATAGAACATATATCAATGGTTGCAAAAACTTTCTATGTGAAGGCTGTCTTTCTCACAAGATATACTATGGGATTATATCTGCTACCATTTATTTATATAATTATTTATTATTAAACTTGTACGCAGCCCCACTCCCAAGAATTCTGGGTGACTCACAACAATCAAAACAAAGAAATCACAATAAAACCAATTAAAAAGAAGTTAAAAAGATGAAAGATGACAAGAATGACAGACTGGATGGAAATGAATTAAGGGGTCTCACTCTCCCTCACCAAAGGCCTTGGTGAAGAGCTACCATATGGGAGATGCACCTTGTAACTCCTAAAGTACTATATTGAGGATATGAAAATTAGAATTCCTGGAGAGGTGGGTTCCTAATTCATTCAGGTGGGAATATTCACTCTATGATTGTAGTAGGATGCCCTTCCAGAAAGCCTTTTGAAGACCAAAAAGTGAGATATAAAATATTTAAAAATAAATATAGACAAATGTCTCCAGAAATACTCCAATAGTCTATTGCTATTTCATTATTTTAGGGTGATTTTATTATTGATTTTTATATTTTTATAATTTGTTTGCTTTTATCATTTACCAACAACTATCTATCCTACTGCCTGTATGTCTAGGTATGTCAACCTCTTTACATAAGTTAAAAAAATATTAACAAATAAATATGAAACAGAAGCTTGAGGACCAGCTTTTGTTAAACAGGAGAGAGACTGATCTCATCCATTCTCTCCCTCTCCCTCTCCCTCTCCCTCTCCCTCTCCCTCTCTCTCCCGATCTCATGAAAGAGAGATTGATAAATATTTAGTGGAACTGGACAAACATTTAAGTGCTTCTGCTTTTGTCAAGTTTTCTTCTTTCTATTCCTACATAGCATCTTTTCAATCTTCAGATGAGTTTACATATTCCTATATAATTTTATTAAGAATTTTATTATAATAGTAAAATCTAATACAAACTAAACTTAAAGAAAGGAAAGAGAATACAGAGAAGGAATAAAAAGTGCAAGGGAAAAAAAAGAAAAAAGAAAAAGAAGAGAAAAGTCAGAATATAATAAAGAAAGAGAAAAGAAATATGTAAAGAAGTGACTTTCAACCCTTTAAATTAAACAAATTTAGTAACTCTTCACCCTATCTAAAATCACAAACATTTATCTTTTCATCCCACATCCCATCTCTTATCTATAAACAAATCCATAAAACATCATTTTTTCAGTCCTGATGACAGCAGAAAGTCCATAAAGAGTTGCCAGAAGTTACAACATATCTTGTTTTAACCTTGATCAAATAAACCAACTTTATATTCCTTCCTTTTACTTCTATCAGTCTTAATCTTTAGTTCATTCAAATACTGTCGTAGGATTTGATTTCTCTTCATTTTTTCTTGTTAACAAGCCTCTTTTGTAAATCCAGTAGGAAAACATTATCCAGGTCACTCTCTTGATTTGTCATTTGTATTTCCTTTTTAATTTTAAAACCTCAGCCAGTTTCTTTTGTAGATCCAGTGAAACATCCTTTTCTAAATCATTCTTGGCCTGTCAGTTGTAAATCCACTTTCAATGCCACCTCTATCTTGTCAGATAAAATTTGTTCTACATCTGACATTTCTTCAATAACATCTTTTGAACATAGTCTATCCATAGAAGCAGACATCATTACTGACATTGTTGATATTGTGGCTACTAATTTCTGATTCCGTTCTTCAAAATCTTATTGTAAAAGTTTCAATATTCCAATTTTATATGGATTTTTAGTCCATTTATAACTTTCTAAAATAAAAATCTTACTTAGCTTTTTGCTGTTTAAGATTCTTTAAATTCTTAAGCTTATAGTTAAATTTTTCTTTCATTCAGGATTAAAGGCAGACTCACCCAGCATTTTCAAACTTGTCATTCTGAAGGCCTCTAATAGCTTAAAGTAGTTAATGAGCAATTTCCAAATGTGATTAGAAAGCGAGGTTTGTGAATTTAGTGTCCTTTAAAAGTCTCTGCTGCAGTTGTGCGAAAGATGGCTAATTCCGTCCTCTCCCGGCATTCTCACCCACAGAAAATCACTGTCCTGCGGTCTCCTCATGGGGAGCAGCCATCCGGAGCACATGTGGGCGATCTCCCATCCTCTCCTTATCTGGAGAGGTTTATTTATTTATTTATTTATTATTTATTATTTAAATTTATATGACCGCCCATCTCCCCCAACTGGGGGACTCCAACTGGGGGACTCCAATGAACCAGTCTATTCACTGGTTCCTTGGTTTTTTCCTCAGTCTTCAGTTTGCCATACCTCCCCTGGAAGTCACTGAGTTTATATATTCCTAAACCATAACATTAACCTGGTTTTCACTTAGTGAAATATGTGAATGGAAGTTTGCAAAATATGGTTTATGGCTTAGTGTGATATGTGAATTTGGATAATTGTGGCTTAGTCAACAAATCATAGATAAACAAACTATGGCTTAGCACAATGTGTGAACCACTCTCTATTATTTTCTTTTAAAAAAATACTGTGACAAAGCCAAAGGTTAGTTTTCTTTTTAAATATTTGCCAGAGGCAAAAATCCAAACACACTGGGGGTAGATATGTAGATGCAAACTTTTTTTAAATTTTTGGATATGGAAAGGGCATGATTCATATCATTTTGTAGCTGCCATATGACTGAACATTTGTTATATTGCATCTTACCGTTTATGATGAGGAAATTATGCTAAATTGCCCAGGGGAATGGTTGTGATTAAACTATTTGCTGTTGCTTCCTCAACTAAATTAACCCGCTCCCCAAAAGAACCCAACCTGGAATGTAGGCATAATGTTCTGATATATTTCTCAAATGATTGGAATATGGGGAAGGGAGAGCTGTAAACATTCTCTGTCTGTCTGTCTGTCTGTCAATCCGTTCATCCATCCATCCATCTTCAGTTTGTTGGCTGGATAAAAGTTTGCGCTGCCTTCTGAAGCTAAGTTTGTGATCTGGGTCACTTAAATGCCTGATCTGCTTTAGTTGCTGATATACTGGCAGAGGCATTAAAACCCCTCCCTTTGCAATGCTGAGTTTGTATGAGGCATCAGATTTCTGTCTTTTCAAGTGAAGTCCATTTCACACAGAAAAAGCACAGCAACCACCACCACCCCAGGTTCTCCCAAACTTCTAATTCTTTTGAACTTTGCAGGCACAAATGAGACCGAATCATTGAAATACAATATTTACGCTCTGATAAAATGCTTCCATGTCATTTTCTAAAAAGACTATTATGTCATACAAGCCTATTTAGGAACAACATTATCTTAGCATAATTAACAAAATAAAGAAAAGATGGTTTAAAGTCTGCAAGTCTGTATTCCTGTTTGTTCCTTGCACAGTGGCTTCTAGGTATATTCATAACCATTGGCTACAATATCTCAACCACAAAGCTGTCATTGGCAGCAAAAGGTTGGGTCAGGATGTCTTATGCTCTAGCAAGACAATAAAAGGTTAAGGTTCCCCCACACAGTCGTGTCTGACTCTAGGGGACAGTGCTCATCTCTGTTTCTTAGCCAAAGAGCCAGCATTGTCCAAAGACACTTCCATGGTCATGTGGCCAGCATGATGTGCGCGGAACGCTGTTACCATCCCACCAAAATGGTACCTATTTATCTACTTGCATTTGCATGCTTTCAAATTGCTAGGTTGGCAAGAGCTGGGGCGAGTGTGGGAGCTCACTCCGTCACACAGGGCTAGGGTCTCGAACCTCCAAACTTGCGACCTTCCAATCGACAAGCCTGGCGTCTTACCCACTGAGCCACCGCATCCCCTAGCAAGACAATAGAAACAAACAAAAAAAAAACCATCCAAGCAAGCTTACTTTTATTTTTACCATTGTAACTCTGTGGGTCTCAACATGTCTGTAATTGCCATATTACAAGGAGACCTGTGGTCTATGGTGGCCAAAAAGTAGGAGTCTGGTAACACCATTTCAGACAAACAGTTTTTATTAAAAGGCATTTCACCTACCAGATTCCTTCTGCTTTTCCACATAATTGTCAAGTAACTCTTAAATGCTGAAGTCTGAATCCAGCCTTTTAGAAGGGTATCTTAACAGAAGGTGTTGGGAAGGGGAAGCAATCTTCTAAATAAAAATAGGTAGACAGAATTTTTAATGGTGTGAATCATGTTTGCTGCTTGCCATTTCTGTATAATTATCTTGTCTCAACATTTTGTTTTGTGCCACTGCTTATACTCTGAGGGCAGCCCAATTTAATTTGACTTAGAATTAGTTATACATACAGTGAACCTACTGAAAACAGTGGGGTTTAAGTTAGGCATGACTAATTTGACACAAATTCCAAAGATTTCAGTGGGTCTACTGACTGTGATTACATCCAATTTAAAGGTTTTTACCCATTCCATAAATGCCTGTATGGTTTAATGATCAGTCCTGAAAATAGGTCCTAAACCCCCTCTTTAAACATTTTCCTAAACTAGAATGCATGGTGATGTTAATTGGGGCTGAAGTGATGCATACTGATCTATCCTGATATGCCTCCCTGCTTTTGCTTGTTGAAATCATGGTCTGAAAGGAGTTCTGTACATGTGCACGGATGGCTCAGCAGGTTAAACAGCTGAGCTGTAGGCTGCTGATCAGAAGGTCGGCAGTTCGAACCCCGCACGCGAGGTGAGCTCTCGTTGCTAAGTCCTAGCTCCTGTCAACCCAGCAGTTCGAAAGCCTAGCAAGTAGATAAAATGGGTACCACCTTAAGTGGGCTAATTTGCTGGCGTCCTGTCGGGAAGCCGGCTCCACCGGAGGAGAGGATCGGAGGAAGATCGAATAGCAGTGGTGACAACGGACCCGGATGTGACAGCTACAGGACGTCAGCAGCCGGCTCAAGGCATCCTGGGAATTGTAGTCCGGAGCCTAGTAGAGTCGGTTCCCTCACCCCCCTCCCTTCACACGCGGTGAATTGTATAATTGAATTTGGTGAATTGTATAATTTGAATTGTATATATATGAATGTAAGCCGCCTAGAGTCCTCCATTAGGGAGGGGATAGGCGGGGTATAAATATCACTATAAAATAAATAAAATAAATGTGCATTAGAATTTGATTAGAACTCCTTGTCATCACAGTCACAAAGAAAATTATATTCCTATCTATCTATCTATCTATCTATCTATCTATCTATCTATCTATCATCTATCCATCCATCCATCCATCCATCCATCCATCCATCTCTTGAATTCAGCAAAGTGTTTGATAAAGTGTCCCCATGACATTCTGATTAGCAAACTAATTAAATGTAGGCTAAATGGTATGACAATTAAGAAGAAAGAAGCTGGTTTGAAAATTGTACTCAAAGAGTGCTGATCAATGATTCCTCATCAAAATGGAGTGAGGTACTATGTGAGTTGCCACAGAGTTCTATCCTGGGCCTTGCAGTCTTCAGTGTTTTTCATACTGATTTGGATGAAGATATAGAGAGAATGTTTATCAAATTTGCAGTGACACAGTATAGGGTAGGGTACCCTAGAAGAGAGAAATAACATACAAAGCAATCTTGATACTTTGGAGAAATTGGCTGAAAATAACATAATAAAATTTAACAGAGACAAATGCAAAATTCTCTACTTAGAAAACAGAAATCAAATGCACATGTATAGGATTGGAGATACTTGGCTTGGTAACAGTATTTATGGAAAAAATCTTGGCATAGTAGTTGGTAACTAATTTAATATCAGTCAGCAGTATGATGTGGCTGCAAAAAAAGGAAAATGCAATTTTAGGCCGCATGCATCACGGAAGCATGGTTTCCAAATCACAGGCAGTAATTGTTCAACTTCATTCTGCATTTGTTAGATCCCACTTCTGGGCACCATGCTTTAAAAAGGCTTCAAACTGGAACAGATTCAGAGAAGGGCAACAAGGATAACTGGGGGACAAGAAACGTAATCTTAAGAAGAGAAATACATGGGCGAAAACACCCAGAAGGAAAATGGACAAAACTGTTCTCAATAATCCCAGCAGGCAGGATACAAAATAATGGATTTCAGTTATAAGAAGGCAGATTCTGATTTTATTTTATTTTATTTTATTTTATTTTATTTTATATTTTATATTTTATTATTTTATTATTTTATTTTATTTTATTATTTTATTTTATTTTATTTTATTTTATTATTTTATTTTATTTTATTTTATTTTATTTTATTTTATTTTATTTTATTTTATTTTATTTTATTTTGTTTTGTTTTATTTTATTTTATTTTATTATTTTATTTTATTTTATTTTATTTTATTTTATTTTATTTTATTTTTTATTTTACTTTACTATTTTATTTTATTTTATTTATTTTATTTTATTTTATTTTATTTTATTTTATTTTATTTTATTTTATTTTATTTTATTTTATTTTATTTTTTTATTTTTTATTTTTTTATTTTTTTATTTTATTTTTATTTATTATTTTATTTATTTTATTAAATTTATATTACTGCCCATCTCCCCCATCGGGGACCCTTTTTTAATGATTAAAAGGCTTTGTAACAGTAGAACAGTCACTGGGCATGTTCCAAGAGAGGCCATGCAGCTCTCCGGGATTCCTGCACTGAGCAGGGAGTGAGTTTAATGGCCTGAAGGGCTCTTTCTAACTCTAGGATTCTCAGATCAAATGCAAAGACAAGCTCTCATTCATCGTGCCTTCTTTCACAACACTCAATTCACGAAAGAGTTTAATTAATTGGCAGAGACACAACAAACAGGTTAGGGGTGGAGAGAGAAAGAAACTGAAACATTCATGAGGATTGGCCAAAATATTTTGCTGCCTGAGTTGAACTGACAAATACCCTCTCTTCTTCACTGGATGACCTTGGACCTTACCCAGTTGTTGCGAAGATAAAAATGAGAACCCCTATATCTCCTGGAAGAGAGACAAGATATAAATGTAATAGATAAAGAAGAATAAATGATCTTATAAAACCACAGTTGCCTGTCTTTACATGACATGCTGGGTTTGTAGGATATGCTTCCCAGGTTAACTGAACCATGGCTTAGTTAACTAATCCAATTTTATGGGTTGTTTTATTTATTTATTTATTTAGTCAATTTATATAGCCAGCTTCTTAAAAATGGATGGCAAGGCAGCATACAATTAAAACAACAACAACACACATACACACACACACACCCAAACCCCAATCATAAAACAAAATAAAACATAAAACAGATCCTACCAAAGGGAAATTCAACAACCAGAAGAACCAAACCAGACAGGTTCACAAATCTCCTGACCTTTATGGAAACATCCTCCTTTGACTTGGAAGATCTTTATAACTATAGGCCAGATTCCAATCCTGGGTAGGTGACTCCAGATGCATTTGGATAACACTGATTACCTGGCCCCATTTCAACTTGGGTTTTGGTTGGGGATATGGCCCTGCTAGTTCTCCTTGACCTCTCAGTGGCTTTTGATATCAGTCCATTTTTTGGTTGTCAGCTACCTTAGTGACTTGGGCAGTACTGTTTTTCAGATGCTCTGGTTCTGCCTGTCGGGATGAGTCTGGAAGGTGATGCTGGGAGACTACTTTTCTACGACTGAAGCCATTGGCCTCTAGAGTCCCACACCGTTCTATCTTGTCCCTTATGCCATTTAACATCTATATGGAATCACTGGAGGAGGGCACTCAGGGTGCCATTGCTGTGCTAATGACACCCAGCTCTATTGCTCCCTGCTGCCTAACAATCAGTACCCTTGCATGTTGCCTAACTCCAGTAAAGGGTAGATGATGGAGAAGAATCTGAAATTAAATTCAGACAAAATGAAGATACTGGTGGTAAGTAGAAAACGGAGCTCAGGGATTAAGATGAAACCTGTTTTAGATAGGGTTCTACTAGTTATCAAATATAACCACTTTGTGCATTTTTGCATGTATGCAGAATGCAAGAAAGCTTATTTTGTGCACATAAAGATAAATAACGCATCCATGAACACCAACTAGCAGTCAGAAGACACAATGAAAACTCCTTAATCTCACAACACATTGACAGACTTAACCATACTTTCAACTAGGAAACTGTGAGTATCTTAAACCAAGCCAAATCCAAAAAATGCTAGAGAATTCCTGGAAGCTTGGCACTCAGACAAAGCAGCCATCAACAGACACATAGAGGTAAACAACATTTACATACCACTGGTAAGAGACAATAGAAAAGCCAGAAGACCAGAACACCTCCTTGCCAGCAATCAACACCCAGATAGGCAAGGATTAACACCAAGATTAGCACCAGAGGAGCAATCAAACAACACAATAGACCCTAATCAAGGAACTATTAACTCAGTCAATCAACCAAGCAGCAAACAACAGCCCAACCAAGGAACTACCAAGGAGAGTACAACACCCCCACCAACACAGGCAGGACAAGCCAGGGTATATAAACAGAGAACAAGTCCCACTCCCTTTTCGCACTGAAGATGTTGCCTAGCCTGGCAATGAAACGTCTGCAAGAAAACAACAAGGCTCAGAGAGCACCAATGACTCCACATAAAGATATTCCTCAAATCATCTGGTTTTCTTACAGAACAGTCCTGACCTCACTAACTGAAATACATCTTAAACTGACCCCGCATTTAAGCCTCTGGCACGTGTTATTCTTTTCCCAATGAACTTGAATGTTATATGATTCTTAGCTACTGGTCATATCTGCCAAAAAGCTTTCAGGGAATTTCTTCACTATGTTACAAATTTTATGAGTCATATGAAAAACTGGGAAATGATTCAACTAGCAGCTTTGGGTTGATCTGGAGATCTTTATAACACCTTTTTGTCTCACATGTTATTGTAACATTGGACTGTCCTGCTTCAAGCATGCTTCCTGTTATAAAATAACTAAAATATTTGCAAACAAGCCAGCCAGTAATGAGACAGTAGAAAAAGTACCCATGCCTTTCCTTACTGCATAAGAGAGGCAGGCAGCTATGGATGTAGTGGCAGTACAAAGGCCACAGGCCCTCAGCATGTCCCATGTTCTCAAGTAAGCCTACGCAAAGAAGTTCTGATTGAATTCAGGTTGGAAATGCAAGGTTTGAAGCAGACATGAGTTGATTTGAGTTTGGGGTCTGATGGCCAAATGACTTTATTTTGAGCTACTTCAAGATTTAATCTGAAAAAAAGATGTGTCCATATGCTTCAATGGGGAGACCCTAAAATACCTGAAGGTGCTTCACATTTTGGTAGAATGAGATGAAAATATCAGGGAGGGTAGTCCCTTTAGTGAATTTACATTTTGTTAAGTTTCAGTTGGATATCTTCAAGAGTCTCGGTTTTCTCTTTTAGCCTTGACAGGCCACAGGCACAGAGGTGATCCATACTGACTTGTCAGCCAGGCTATTTTGGGACACAGGTATACAGGCCTTCCAGAAAAGCTCTTCCAGCCATGTTCAAAAATAGCCCAGTTGATAGGGCAAAGGGACAGAGATGCTCCTTGCTGGCATCCTGTCACCTGGGCAACTTGAAAAGTAGCTATATGCAGGAATGTTCAATCTAGGCTTTCTTCAAATTTAATGTTCTACTGTGTGTTATCAGAAACCACTATCAGATAATACATCAAAGGTTTTCCTTCAATGGTTTATCATTTGTTTATTTAGCATGTATACAAACGTGAATTGGTGAAAGTGCACCCTCCATACTCTATGAAAAAATTAAGAGATGGGCTAGCACAATCGTTCTTCTTCCCTAGATTTTGAAAAGAATGGAATAAAGTAATTCAGCTCAATCAAAATTCCACAGTGGATCACATGATCTGGAATGAGGCTGTGCTACACCGCCCCAAATATGGTAGTCTCAGACTATGAGTGGGTTTACAAACATTCAATAATCATGGAGATAGTTTCACTTTCACCCAAAAGATCCAAGAAGGCGAAGCTAAAACCCTTTTCCTACCTGCTTTCAGATGGAGGTGGATATGGGAATGGTATACTGCCTGATGCAGCTAGGGTAGTATTCTTCAATATGACTGCTCAATAGATGACTCTGAGAAGTAGTCATCCATTTTCCTAAAAGAGAAAGGAAGAATGTAAGCCAATAGCTGAACACCCAGTCATGTTAGTCAAATGCCCTAATGAAACCCTCAATTGTTTGAAAAGATAATGAATGACAATCTTTAAATGCTGACCTTTCCAGAAGGTTACACTGAGTATATGAACTTAAACCTTTGTCATCTCTCTGAATCAGCCAAAATGCAAGGTTGGAATGAAGGGGTGCAAATATTTTTTGATTCCTGCTTACATATTCCTTGTAGAAGATTTAGATGTCACTGTCCTCTTAACAACTGTTCTGTTCATAACAATCAAACAAACGTATTTTAAAGCAGCCTCTGCCAAATTTCCCTATTGGACTGGCCCACTCTCCAAATTATTTTATTTTTCCTGGAAACTTCATTCTCCCAAACTTCCATTCTTTCTGAACCCTACCTCTTAATGTATACTTATTTTCAGAATTACAGGGTGGGCGGGCTTGTGTGTTTATTCTTCTGAAGTATTACTCAAGAAGCTTCATGGAATAATATAAGAAAAATTTAAATGCAAAACTCAAACTATGTATCTTTCTATTACTCTCCATTCTGATTCATCCAAATGTCCTCTGCATTACTATTTTAATGTTCCGAAAGGTATTTTGTTGTGTTTTGAAAGTGGCCTGGGTAATATTTGGAGTATGGAAGCTAGTTCTCTGCTTGCCTGACTACTCTCTCTCTCACTCTTACTCACACACACATTCACATGCCCCTCATCGTATCTTCAAGAGTAAATGTACACATTAGTAATCTAATTATCCAGATTCTAGACAGATCTGTCTGGTAGGAATATGCCATGTCTACCCCCCAGGTGATTGGAGAATGAAAATGTCTGTTATACATTCAACTTAATAATTTTCAAAGGTCACCCCCCAAATTCCTCCAGCTCACATTATAAATTAAATAGTTCAAAATTAATTTGTAGATTGATACCAGATGTAATTATTATGAGCTCTAGGCTGTCCTCCTGCTAGTACACATAAAATATTATAACTTGAATGGAATTATGCCCATTCTTGCTGTTGCTGAAATGGAGGCATTTTGATTCTAAGCACCGGCCAGTTAATTAGCTTGAAGGAAATGCACAATTATCTCAGAATGAAGACTGATGTTTATAATTCTGTTTGACATAAGATATGATTCTTCAGCTAGACCAAAAACATGGGCACTAATTTGTATATTGTCTAAGTAAGTTCTGAAAATCATTGATTATTAGACCTCAGCAGGCTTGGTGTAGTCATTTCAAACTTTTAACAACTCTTGTTATTTAGGTTGATTGTTTTCCTCAGCGCCTGATGTTGACTGATGCAGATGCACCTCTCTGTAATAATAGCTGCCTGGCTAAATCTATCTTCAGTTACCTGGTTCAAAATATAGGAAAAACTCTGTCCCTTTCCCTCCTCCCTTCCCATGAATTGTTTATTACCTCAGCATGAATCCCTTTCCTAAAAGCTACTGGTATGGTTTAGATTTGTCAGGGGAAATGTGAGTATTTTATCATTGCCAGCTGTTTAAAATCTCCAGCAACTTAACAATGTGATCTGAGTCCATGCTTTTATCATCAGCAAGCCCGAGCAATGTTTCACAGAACGAAAGGATATAGCAGCTGAGAAGCTCTATAGAAATAAAAATCTAAAGCACATCAAGGATTGGGGACAGTGGCTGAAATGGTCATTTCCATAGGACTACCAAGTATGGGCTGTAAAGGACAGCCACTAGACAGCACCAAGAACTTGAACCCCCTAAGAATACCCTGTACTATCATTGCAGTAATGCAAGATCTAGGTGATATAAGCCAATCAGTTCCAAAAGAATATAGACTTAAATAGTTATTACTCTTGAAAGCCCACTGTTTTCAAGGAACCTGAGATTTATTTATTTATTTGTCATATTTATATCCCGCCCATCTCCCCCACAAGGAGGGACCCTGGGTGGTTCACAACAAAAGTTTAAAATCAGTAAAAACTATAAATAACAATAATAAACAATAAAAATATCTAATATAGTCCAATCCAAGGAATGGTAGATATTACTTATCCCATCAGTCGATAAGGCTGGTCAGGGCAGATCTAAGAGACCAGCCAACCCCAAGACTGGCTGTTCCCCTCCCCTCCCCTCCCCTCCCCAAGCATGGTGACATAACCAGGTCTTTAGGTTTTTTCTAAAGTCCAGGAGAGAGGGGGCCGATCTTATTTCAGGAGGAAGAATATTCCAGAAGGCGGGAGCTACCGCAGAGAAGGCACGCCTCCTAGACCCCGTCAGATGCAACAGATTGGACTGAGAACAACAGCTGCTTCTGCCATTAAGCACAGTGAGGTATTTGTCTCAGATTATAGATTCAAAGGTTTGTGGAGGCTGTAATATGAGCAGCTGCCTGGATGTCCTCAACCAATGTAGGACAGCACAAGATATTCCAGGCAGCCTGTCCTGAACATGTTAAGTTAGCCAGATGCTCTCAGGTGAGGTGAAGACTCTTCCTCAGTGTTGATACTAATCTAATCACCTTCTGTAGGTGGAGAAGGAGGAGCCATCTTGTGCTACTTCTGTGAGAGAGGGGAATTTGGAGCCAGCAAAATTCAGATGCCTTCATTATTTAAGGCATCTCTGAATAACAAAATGCAGTCGAATCTGATGTATTACCCATAAGCAAATGAAGTGTTCATTTTTAAATCTTGTATACCTGAGTATGCAATCCTAGGATTAGAGAGAATTGTTGGCATCCATCTTTGTCACTTGCTGGATTGTAGAACAACTATGAGATAACAGTTATTTATTTCTTATTATTTATCACATTTATATCCCGCCCATCTCCCCCACAAGGAGGGACCCTGCGCGGTTCATAGCAAAAGTTTAAAATCAATAAAAAACTATAAATACCAATAATAAACAATACACACACACACACACACACACACACACACACGTATCATACAGTTCGATCCAGGAATGGTAGATCTCATCCCATCGGTTGATAAGGCTGGTCAGGGCAGATCTAAGGGACCAGCCAACCCCAAGACTGGCTGTTCTCCTCCCCTTCCCAAGCATGGTGACATAACCAGGTCTTTAGGTTTTTTCTAAAGTCCAGGAGAGAGGGGGCCGATCTTATTTCAGGAGGAAGAATATTCCAAAGGGTGGGGGCTACTGCAGAGAAGGCACGCCTCCTAGACCCCGTCAGATGGAACTCTCTTACAGACGGGGTTCGTAGCGTGCCCTCTCTGCAGGACCGGGTGGGACGGGTTGATTGAACGGGGATGAGACAGTCCTTCAGGTAACCTGGTTCCATGCCATTTAGGGCTTTAAAGGTGATAACCAACACCTTGAATTGAATCCGGAAGCAAACTGGGACCCAATGCAGCTCACGGAGCAAAGGTGTTATATGTGCCGATCTTGAGGCACCTAAAATCACCCGCGCGGCTGCATTCTGAACCAGCTGAAGCTTCCAGATGCTCTTCAAGGGTAGCCCCATGTAGAGTGCATTACAATAGTCTATCTGGGAGATGACCAGGGCATGAGTGACTGTTCGAAGGGCCTCTCGCTCCAGGAAAGGGCATAACTGGCGCACAACATGAAGTTGTGCAAAGGACCTTCTGGCCACGACTGCCACCTGCTCTTCGAGCAGGAGTCGTGAGTCCAAGAGGACCCCCAAGTTACGCACTGGGTCTGTCTGGGGTAGTGAAACCCCATCCAGAACTAAAGATGATAAATTCCTAGACACTGAGGGGCCATTGGTCCACAGCCACTCCATCTTACCAGGGTTCAGCTGAAGCCTGTTGTTCCCCATCCAGACCGCCACACCCCCCAGGCACTTGGACAGGGTAGTCACAGCATCATTTACTTCCCCCGGGATGGAGATGTATAACTGTGTATCATCAGCATATTGATGATACCTCATCCCGTGGAGACGGATGATCTCGCCCAGTGGTTTCATGTAGATGTTAAATAGGAGAGGAGAGAGCACTGAGCCCTGCGGCACCCCACAAAGGAGGGGCCGTGGACCCGATCTCTCCTCCCCTATCAACACCGATTGGGACCGGCCCTGGAGAAAGGAGGTGAACCAGCGCAAAACCACGCTGCCCACCCCCAACTCTCTGAGTCGTCCCAAAAGGATACCATGGTCGATGGTATCGAAAGCCACTGAGAGGTCAAGGAGAGCCAGGATGGATGCACTGCCTCCATCCCGCTCCCGCCAGAGATCATCCGTGTGACCAATGCTGTTTCCATCCCATATCCCAGCCTGAAACCTGACTGAAAGGGGTCTAGATAATCTGTTTCATCAAGAATCCTCTGGAGCTGCAAGGCCACCACTTTCTCAACCGCCTTCCCCATAAAGGGAAGGTGGGAGACTGGACAAATTTGTCCAGTACAACAGGGTCCAGCGATGGTTTCTTGAGGAGGGGGTGCACCAATGCCTCCTTGAAGGCCGCCAGAAACACCCCCTCCTGCAATGATGCATTTACCATCGACTGGACCCAGCCACACGTTACCTCCCGAGCTGATTGAACCAGCCAGGAGGGACATGGATCTAATTCGCACGTGGTGGCATTTACAGTCCAGAGGATCCTATCCACTTCCTTGGGTCCAACAGGATCAAACTGTTCCCAGATAACAGGGTAAGTACACTCCTCAGGCATCTCCCCAGACCATGTTTCACGCTTAGAGTCTAACTTAGAGCGAATCCGAGCGATTTTATCCTGCAGATGCCTGGAAAACTCCTCAGCATGCCCCTGCAGATGATTTTCTGAATCACCTTTCCCCAAAAGGGACTGGGTGATCCTGAACAGGGCCGCTGGGCGGCATTCTGCGGATGCAATAAGAGCGGAGAAATACTGGCATTTCGCTGGTCTTACCGCCACAAGGTAGGCCTTAATCGCGGCTCTAGCTTGTGTTCGGTGGGGTTCAGTCTTTGTCTTCCTCCAGTGGCGCTCTAGGCGTCTCTTAATCCTCTTCAGGACCCTCACCTCCTTCGTGAACCACAGGGAGTGTCAGGTTCGATAGGACAAGAGAGGCTGCACAGGTGCGATCCTGTCCAAGGCCCCAGCCGCCTCCCTATTCCAGGTGGCAGCTAGGACCTCCGCTGGACTGCGCAGCAGATCTCCTGGGACAACCCCCAGCTCCCTCTGAAACTGGATTGGGTCCATCAGTCACCGGGGGCAGACCGATCAAATAGGTCCTGCCTCCCTGCGGAGTTGCAATTGCTGGTGCAATTCTTCTTCTGCAACTTCTCTATTTTTATCTTTATTTGGGAGGTTCCTTGATTCTCCTCCTCCAGCAGCTTTCATCAAAATGTCAACTAGAGGTGTACAGTATTTGGGTTTGATATGGGAAAGAGTGCTTTAGATCCAGTGTGGGCACTTTCTGTCTACCTTTTCGCTGTACTTTTCCTGGACTCTCACTGTAGCTTTATCTCACAGTTGCTCCACAATCCGCCAAGTAGCAAAGATGGATGCCAACAACTCTCTCCAATCCCAGGACTCAGGGATACACAATTTCAAAATGAATACTCATTTGCTTACGGATAATACATCAGATACTACCTCTGCATTTTGTAGCTGTATTTCCTGGGCTCTCATCATAGCTTCATGGGCACAGGAAAATACACATTTGTGTTAATCAAATTTTATAGAAGTTAGCAACTGTTCCTCTTCAACATTTGGAAATGTTCCTTTACCCTAAGATGCAGCAGCACTGCTTTTTTCTTATTGTAGCGTCCCCAGAATAATGAGGCAAGTTGGACTGGGCGTTTGTTGCTTATTTTCCAGTTTCCCTATATTTATCTATTTTAAAAACACTCCCCACTGATCTCCGAATCTGTTTCAGTTGTCCTGGACCAAGCTAGGTTGCACAATTGAGGCAGGTCCTGGATTTCTCTCTCTCTCTCTCTCTCTCTCTCTCTCTCACACACACACACACACATTTAATTTTACATTTTTGACTTGGAAGATGTCCAAATATGCAGACAAGCTAGCCTAGAGAAGCCCAGGAAGACTGCTGAAGTCAGATCTTCTGCATTCCTACTACAGTGTCTTGAGTGGTGGATGTTTTACCAATCAGCTGGCTTGTGACATGCTGAAAACAGACAGCAGCAATGTCAGAGGAGAAAACCAATTACCATAAAGATTGGCACACCTCATAACATCATCATCATCATCAACTTCATCATCATCATCAACATCATCATCATCATCATCATCACAGCATAATGATAGTCACATCTCTTGGCAGTGACTCGGAACAGATGCAGTAGAGAGAGATTAGGATTGGCAGTAGGGATGGCAACTTTTATGTTGGCATTGTTCTGTGGTGACTCAGGGATAGCACATTAATTCAATGATAGGAAATGTTCCTAAGGGGTCTGAATGGGAAGCCAGATCCTCAGGCAATTGATTACTTTAGTTTGCCTGGGTGGAGCAGGGATTGTTAAGAAACTGCTTTTAGACAAATTGGAGTGTTAATATTTTTCAAAATTCAATACACTGTTTTATAAATTTATGTGGAGTTCTTCAGTTCCAAAGATAGCTTTGAAAACTATGCAATTGTCAGTTGAAGAAAAAGTTTTGGTTTTCCAAATCTTGGAATTATTTCACTATGCATACATTTGACTATTGACTAAGATCCTACTGCCATCTTGAATTTTATATTTTATATTTTTGTATTTTTATACTTGTATCTGTATTGATGTGTATTTATACTTGTATCGATATTATATTGTAGTGCTTTTACTGATTGTCATTTTATTATCTGTAAGCTGCCCAGAGTTGTTGTATACGAGATGGGCGGCAGAGAAATTTGACTAAATAAATAAATAATACTGTCTTCACTTAGTGCAAATTTCATTCCTTTGGGAATATTTGTATATAACTTTAATTAATTGGACTGTTTGGGGTTCAAAATATAATAGATTTAGCTTATCTCCTATTACTATTATATCAATTCAAAAACTATGGTGTATTATTTCAGGACAAATGTGTTTTGATTCTTTTTCTCATGCTAAGTTGATGCCATGGGGTAATTCAGTAATTCTAAATTATTAGAAGAGGGGGAAAAGTCCATGATCAGTCTTTATAAATATCTGTTATCAGTAAATTTATTTGATATGCAAATTTTAAATAGTAAATTCAATGATGAACTGGAGATCCCCATTTTGTTTAAACAGTAGGTAAATGTTTTAATCTTTATACCAAAAACCTCATTAGATCTCAGATACTAGCTAATACAACAAAAAAATAATATTTTGGGCATACTAGACGGTACTGTTGTTATAAAGAAAATGATCAAATCATTGTGTTGTTGCAGATGCAACAGGAATAACTCTTCATTAAAACACAAGTTTTTGCAATGTCCTAAAGTTATTGTGTTCTGAGAAGAAGTAATTACATATATTAATTTGACTTTGAGGTGAAGTTTAATATTTTTGGAGGCACACATCCTTTTAACCTATATATCTATTATGTGGAAATTAACAGCTGGCTTAACAGCTGGATTCACCATGTCCTTATTATAGCCAAGAGATTACTTCTTCAACGTTGGAAAGACAAATGTTTGGCCTCAATCATCCAGTCAATTGAAGACCTGATATTACTTGCAACTTATGAATGAGTTGCCGATAGATATGGATTATGTATGAATAATTATAATGAAATATGGTGATCTTTTATTGATTGATGAAAATGTCATACAGTACATATACATCTATATCTGCATGACAACCCCTATATATACAATTTACTATGTTGTTACTGTATTGCTTTTTTCTGTTTTGGTCATTTTATTTCCCCCCCCCCTCTGTTCTGTTTTATTAAATAAATAAAACACACCTGGGCCCCGCAGGCGACACAGTACTGTGTCGCGACATACAGTTTGGAAAGCTATGCGTTAAAGGCTTACTTTCTGTTATTAGACAGCATCCCCTCAAAGGCCATAATTTGCATTATGCAAAAAGGAGATGAAGGTAGAACGAGGGAGTGACAGATTTTACACAAGAGGAAAGCATTATCTCACACACAGATACACATACTGTGACTAAATTGATCCTTCAGCTTTTAATGCAGAAACTCCCACTACACGCTACGAACGGTTAGGAAAGAGTTCTTTTATTTAAGCAAGTGATCTCCTCCAGGTAAGGACTAGTCTGAATATTCCCACACAAAACGACGTTTATATTCCTTCCCTACATACTAGCTCCTCCCCCATTTCGAGTGGTGCCACCCAGTGGGCCTAAGATTCCAACTGAAAATTAACATACCTTAAAGGAATGGGGTTGAAAGTGTGGGAAGGCCCCAGTGTGGAGACATAAATCCTCTTGACAAACAGAGAGATGGTTTAAAGTTTACCCTTCCTAAGGATTTCAGTGGGTTAGTTCAGTGACAAAGCTGGAGAGTGAGAGAACAACTCTGAGATCTGAGAAGAGATTTTGCTTCTGTCTGTGCTCCTGCCCTCTGAAGATGCTGGCCACAGATGCTGGCGAAACGTTAGGAACCACAACTTCCAGAACACGGCCACACAGCCCGGAAGACCCACAACAGCCAACTCTGAGATCCTTTGCTGTACCTTTCCTTGCCTATACTACAGGTACTGAGATCTCACTGCTTCAACATGCATTTGCTAGGGGGCCTTTCCCTCAGCTTAATAGAATTGCATCTCCACAACTGATTGTTCATTCAGATAAGAATATAAACACATTCAAGCAAGAGACAACTTATGATTAGGAGACACCAAGAGGATTTGCTAGGAAAAGGAGAGAATCAGTCCTAGGATTAGGTAAGCCTGATGTTACTGGGCAAAAAGGCTTCTCTTTTTATTTCCATATCTGAACACATTTTGGGTTTTCTCTCCTTCTATCTGGGAAATTTCAAGGGGAAAAAATGGCAGAGCTTTTAGACCTTAAGTTGCTCAGTTCTTCAGCTGGAAGCTTGAGGATTGCCTAAGTTGGAAGTCCAAAAATGATACTGCTCTGGTTTAGGGGATCTCAGGGACAGATCTTCAAAGACAGTAGCTCAAGCATCCATGATTGGTTTTACCTCAAGTGTGGGGGGGGGGCAATCTTGTGCCCTGAAGTGGGAGGATGATATCAGTGTCAGGAGAACGGAAAAAAAAAGAAATGACTGTCTTGACCCATCCATTAGTTGGGAAACCCACCTTTGACTGGATTAACACAAGACTTTAACTATGTTTGCTGAGACTCAAGAACTTAATCAAATATGCAGATTTAATTAAGCATCTCTCCTTCCTCTGCTAGAAAGAACATTGCAACATTTATTAGCTTAACTATGTGAGACCCTTAAACAATATTTGTGAGTATCTCCATAATACAAGATATCTCATGAAGTATCTGTTCCCCCTATTTTAATTGGAGGCACAGGGATTGCAGCCATAGCTACCTCACCCTCTCTTTCCTTTCTCATTCTCAGTTAACTCTGCAAGGTAAGTGCAGTCATGCCAGGCTCATCCTATGAAACATGCTTGCCAAGTATCTGCTGTCATGCAGAAGATGGCATCCTGCAGATATCATTGCCTGTTGACAAACATGGTCCCCTTGGAGGCAGAAGCCTGAATATGCAAGCAAACTTGCTTTTGATTCTTTCATGTGCAGAGCTGAAACAGATGTTCACAGATCATCCTCTGACACTTAGGAAGTGTTGGTGAAACCTTGGATGCATTCTGTTTTGGCACATTCTTCTCAGATGGAGTGGAGGATTCTGTAAGTGATTAGCTGTTGTCAGTTCCCAAGATGCGTACCCACAGCTCACCAACCAGGAAACTAATCAGAATGCATTGGCTACTTAAGCATTTCTACTCATTCCTCCTAGGATCTTGCATTTTAAGTAACCCAATAGCTCAGGAATAATTATTTTAGTGTCAATACCATTGCAAAGGAAGTGTGCCCCAGCCCAATGGTTGGGGAAATCCTCTTTCAAAGAATTCATTTCCACAGAAAAAACCCACTGCCTCCTAAACAGTCTTATTTAATTTAGATCAGAGATTACACTGAGCATATGATATCTTTAAATTACTATTGCATCATGGGATCTGTAATACTAACATTATACAGGTCTTCCCCAGTCATTCTTCAGATGTGGCTGGACTCTTTGCTGGCTAGAAATTCTGGGAGTTGGAGTTTGACACAACTGGAGGACACTGGATGGAAAAAGACTGCAAGACACAAAGGCTTCTTTTTACCAGTATGTGTTCTACTCCAGGTTGCTTTGCATCACTGGGTTCTTCAAGCACCATTCACACAGTTTGGAAAGCACTGCTGTAGTGATAATAAATCTGACTTTTTATATTGGCTGTGTTCACTATTTAGAATACCAAATTGCTGTTGGCTGAAACATTTGAACCAGTTTTTTTATAAAAACCTTCACTGTTCCTAAAAGCATAAAATAGTTAAACAGTAGCCTGTTGTGATATTGATTAATCAACCATTGTTACAAATGGCAAGATGTAATGGTATGTGGGAATGACCTTGGGAGACAAGAGGAAGAGCCACAGATTGGGAACAGAATAAGAGGCAGCTGAGCCTGCAGGAGGAATGGATATGTGGCAAACATCTCAGAAGGGACTCTCCCTAGTTTCTTGGACTGTAAAGATGAGGGGGGGGGGGAAAGAGATGTGGTTTCAGACTTGCAAGATTCTGTTAATGTCACCTTACAATAAAGATAGACCTAGTACTTCTGGATGTGCTTCTTGTCTGGACTACCTTGCAAGGCTGACACAAGCCATTTTCTGTTTTCAAAAATAGTGCTGGAACCCATGGCGAAGAAGCCAGAATTCTTCTGATAAGTGTGTTTGGTCAATCTCAAGATCCTTGTTAATGCTAATTTTCCAAATCCGAGTTCAGCTTTCTTTATATAGTTTTCATGTGGAGGTGCCACTCACTATCTACTCTTGGAGGGAAAAAAAGTCTGGGTATTAATTGTCTGCTTGTGGGAACCCTATTTAGGTTGTTAACTGGAGGGTATACCCAACTTGCAAAATGCTTGTTTCCCACTGGCACTGTTTATGTTGGAGGTTCATTCTGCTCCATTCACTGGTTATAACAGGCCACTGAATGATCTTCAGTTTCTACAAAGGTGGCTTGAATCTTTCTCCAAAGATATGTTATGGGGTCCATCCAAGCTTCCTATCCATATGGTTAAGGATCTAGCTGGCATTAGTACTTCAAATAGTATCTTTTCCCTCCTTGTATTTTCTATGACAAAAACTAGTGAGTCTACCAGGGGACTTGAGTACTTGTCTGTAAATACTGACTACTTCCTTTTCCAACATAATGAACATGAGAGCTTCTCATGGTACCTTGCTTGTAGTAAAAGGCATTGGCATCAAAAAATTACTGTTTATGGGCACTTCAGGGGAAGAATCCATCAGGAGCAATGTTGTAACTATTGGGAGATTATGGCATTACTAGGGTCTCTATGAGAGTAGCTCTCATTGTTACGTGCGTGTGTGCACATACCTTTGAGTCTGTCTGGACTCCTGGCAACTGCCTGGATAAGTCCCTGCAGTTTTCCTGGCAAGGTTTTTCAGAAGTGGTTTGCCCTTGCCTGCTTCCAAGGGCTGAGAGAGAGGGACTGGACCAAGGTCACCCGCCTGGCTTCGTGCCTAAGGCAGGACTAGAACTCATGGTTTCTAGCCTGGTGCCTTACCACTACGCCAAACTGTCTCTTGTCATTGTTACACACTGCTTTAAAAAACAACAACAATCTTTATTTGAAAGTAAATTTCAGTGCAGCTGCAGCTGCAGCAGTTTTAGATTGGGAATATGATCTACATAGCCAGTATCCAATACCCCTCCAGCCAGTTTAATTGGAATGCAGTATTGGGCATTTAGTTATGCATTGGCCCCAGGTACTAGGACCTTTTTGACAGGAGACATATTTAGATTTTTTGAAGCTGTGTTAAGCATTCATGCAAATTGTCAGAACTGGCTGCCATGGAAATATAGTTCTAATCTCCTGCTACCTGCTGCCTCCTCCCCAGGAGTCCAAATTTCTTGACGCCTTGATAAACCCCAAACACTGGAAATACAGCTAAGAAGAATGTGTGCATCCTTAACCACAGCTTTCTCTCTACAATCATGCTGACGCTCATATAAATTCCAACCCAAACCTGAGCTGCATCTCCTACAGAAAGCAGTTATGAGCAAGTTCCTTGGAGAGTGTAATATCAGTGGAACCATGTGTGCTTCTTCACTGCCATATAAAATGGAAAAAAAAACATTTCACATTTTAATAGAAATTCTTTATTACAATTTACTTTTTCAATGTAAACAGTTAATATGCTATTTTACCAACTTCCCTCAAGTTCTTATAAATAGGCTGACCATACGTCCCGTTTTGAATGGGACAGTCCCGGTTTTTAAGCATTTTTCAACCGTCCCATCGTTTTTATAAAAATCTCAATTTTGTCCCGTTTTTCAAACCTGGCGGGAATGGCGCGGAATGAGGAACTGAGCTGGAGCGCGGACCGGGGGCGGGGTTTGCAGGCAGGAGCCAATTGCGCGGACCGGGGGGGCAGGGTTTGCAGGCAGGAGCCAATCGCACGGACCGGGGACGGGGACCCCTGTCTTTTTCATGAATATGGAATATTACATAAGACCCCGTCCCATTTTGCCATCCTGAAATATGGTCAGCCTACTTATAAAAGTAAGCTACTCTCTTAGGAACCATAATTAAGTCTTCCAAAAAGGTTCTGTTAAAATATGGAATTTCAGAAGCAGCAATGGTTAGGTTAGATGGTTAGATACAAAGAACAGAGGTTTAAGGTGAATAGATAGTCAAGATGCACTCTAAAGAAAAGCATACACAGTTTTAAGAGGTCTAAAAGTATAGAATCAACTTCAAAAGAGCTAAGTTGGTCCAAGGCATGACAGGTTTAGTTCTTGCCCCCCGCCCCCCACATCTTCCTCCCAAGGAATTACCAATTAATACAAGTTTTTCTATGTAAGTGTTAAAGATCTTGAAGGACGCCTTGTCAAACAAAGTTGTTTAGTATCATATACTGTAAATTCACTTAAAATAATGTGGAGGGATGAAAATAGGAAGACCTTTTAAATCAAATCTGATTTATTCCAATTATAGAGGAACTAGATAGGATACTAACTAGATAGGATACTAAGCTCTTGCATTAACAAAGTACCATTAAAATAGAAGTTTCTGATTTCTCTTTATAGGGTCATTTTTAAATGAGGTACTTTTTGCCTGTGGAAAAGTGTGTTTTGCCACCCTTATCACCAGGGTATACTCCCAAACATGGGTACACAACTGTGATCACTCATGCTCTTTTCTCATTTTCCTCTACTGTAGCTCTAGGTCAGTTTTTCTCAACCTTGGTGACTTCAAGATGTGTGGACTTCAACTCCCAGAATTCCCCAGCCAGCCTTGCTGTCTGGGGAGTTCTGGAAGTTGAAGTCCACACATCTTGAAGTTGCCAAGGTTGAAAAACACTGCTCTAGATATTTTTTCACTTAATTCATCTCCTTTATGGGACCTGTTTGGAGAGTCTGCTGAGGGACAAGTTCATCCAATCCTCTCACCATCTTCATATTCTGGGTTTGGTGAGACAGGAGGCAGAGCTGCCTGCAAGATTGCTGGGAAAATCCCCCTGTACCATCTGAATTTAATTTTAATGAGTTGTTGTTTTTCTTATGATAAATATATACAATACTATAACTTTAAGTAAACCTTTTTCTAAGAAACCTTATGGTATCTCAATTGGAGCCAAATACATTCTTAGAAATAAAGAAAATGCTAAAAGCTGGCATTTTTCCTTTCAGTATGCCAACTTACCAGCATGCTATCTTTTTAAATTAAAAGGGCTTTAAAAAAGAAAAGAAAAAGAAAAAAATGTAAATATGGATGGGGCAGGGAGTCTATCAGATTCCAAAAGAAGCACCCCAGGGACACTGATACTCACAGAGGCCATGTTGGGGTTCCAAGAGATATATGTATACATATAGTATATGTGCATTGAGTAAGCATGTTGGAAGCTAGGTAAAATTTTGGACACAACCTGGAATAAAATCTGGGCTTGCATCTCTTATTACAATTATGCAGTTGAGTAAGGGGGGCAGCTCACTAACACACCCAAGGTCTGGGATTTCTTGCTTGACAGTTCTAATCAGAAGCTTTCAAGAAGCATTGCTGGAAAAGACTTGTGCTTGGGAGATCTGAAGTAACACCAATAAGAGTTGATAATCTTAGGCCCGGTCAATCTTTTCCAGATTTGCTACCTTCAAATACTATTTACCATAGGAATAGGCAGTCTGGTGCCCACTAAATATATTAGACTTCAATTCACATCAAACCCTATCTCATATCCCCTATGACAAAGGATATGAGTCTTGCTTTACCACATCAACCTGTAAAAGAATGCTTCAGTCTCTGCTCTGAAAAACCAGCAAGTTCAAGAAATTATGGGATATATATACCAGGTTAACTACGTACTGATGAGACATGTTAGAACTCCTATTCATTCTGTAAGAAGAAAGGGAATAAAGCTATCAGTATCCAGCAACCCTCATTAGAAAGGAAGTTGTGAGCTGGCTTTCAAAATGCCATTAGTGGCCTTATCCCTGAGGAATATCTAATAAGCTTCTACAGAACACACTTGGAAATCCTTATATTAGAGGCACATGAGATTACTTTTGTATTAAATAGCTCCTTAAATCTGTTTGTGAAATGCTTACAGAGTGCACATGTTTTAAAACAAATTTCTTGTGACCACATGGCCAACAGCACTGTTAAGCGATCAGAGTTGTACATAGAGCCCCAACATCAGTGGCATCAAAAGTTTTGTGGTGCCCATTAATTACCATGTACAATCCTAAAACAATTGTATAAGTGCTCAGTATGAAAATGGTACATTAAAACATGACTTTATGACATTATTAATGTCCCCCCAAACTGACCTAAGAGACTAGCTGCATCAAGGGATGAGGGGGGAATTGATGCTTTGGTGTGATTTAATAATACCTAAATCTAAGGCAGTCTGATCATAAATTACTGCCTGAGGAAGCAATATCATATTGTTTCATGAGATGAGTGATCATGGTTTCTCTGCCACTATTCTTGTCAGGCATAGAGCATTTTAAAGAATCATCAGCTAGGCTTGGATATATCTTACATTTGAAATGTGTGTCTGAAACTAACCATTATTCAGTCTCAAAGGGTTGAAAAGAGCCACACATGCTGAATTGTGGAATTTATCATTATTACATTATCCCTTATTAATAGGATTGTGCTGTTGGACTTGGATGGAAATCAGCTCTATATAGAAAAGGATAGCCAATCTGGATTGAGGGGAAAGTGTTTGTGACTGCAAACCACATATGTTAATCATGAAATTAAACAGATGGCCCATTCACTCATCAGTGAAAGTCTACTGGGGGCTATAAGAGAGAAAGGAGATTTCCTATGCAACATCACAATTTGGACATCACAAGGTATAGGGTTACAGGCTTTTCTTTATCCCCACCTGAAACTCTTAAAGGGTGACACCAGGGAATTCCATCTGATCTTTGGATTCTAATCTTCTTTTATGTCATTTTGATCAGTTAAAAATTGCAGGCAGCACATGGGAGAATACATAAGTGCACATTGAACAGCAGATGGGGAATCCCTATTCAATGATAATTTCCATTTGGAGCTCACAAATCTGCCATATATAAATAAATCCTTGAATATGAGAATCCCAGGCAAAAAAATAATCCTTAATCTCCATTCTGCATAGTCTGTCTGTCTATCATCTATCATCTATCATCTATCATCTATCATCTATCATCTATCATCTATCATCTATCATCTATCATCTATCATCTATCATCTATCTCTCTCCTGCCAACCTGCCTACCTACATACGTTCTACTCTATAGCTCAATAAAGTGGGCCTTTATCAAGGGTGAAATCAAAATAATATTGTTTTGAACCTATTGAGGATCTCTGTTAATGTTTCAAAAGTATTCCTTGATTCTCCTTAAAATCCATGGAAGTTATCTACTAAGAATGTCATCCAGGCAAGCCCAAATGAAACAATGAAAGCTACAGAGAACTCCAAAGCATTTCAGTTCATGTTGTTGGGACTTGCATAGGTGACTCCTTCAATATATTGAGCGAGTAAGTTGAGTCATGTAATTTGCATGATTCAGAATGTGCAATGTATCATACAGATAGCTTGGCTAACTAATAGCTTAAGTGAAAGGGTTGTTTGACTCACTTAGAAAACCACAGACATGCCTTTTCTTAAGCCTATATAGCAAACAAACATTTGGAATGGGAAAATAACTTAGTGCATGTGATACAAATTGCCCTGCAATGAACACTGTAGTTGGAGGGAAGGGAAAGGAAAAAAGATAGGTAGCACCAAGTGAGGATTTATGTGAATGTCCTGGGATGCCTTTGGCAGAAGGGAACATTCAGTCTGAGAATCGCCTTTTCTGGGAAAAAGAAAAAAACCTAATGAGTAGAAGGTTAATTCTAAGTGTGCAAAGTTTAGTTGCCAATTGGACTCATATGATTGCTACTAGGAACACTATTCTGGAACTTAGCAGAGTCATGTACAGGTTGGAAAGGGCCTCAGAAAATCTCCATGGTGGGGTTGGGAGCTTTTCACTGGAGGATATATGTTCATCAGACTTTTAGGAAGTAATAGGTTAGGGAAGACTGAATATCCTTGAATATGATTCTACTGAACTGAAAGGGCTGCTAAATATATTTTAATTGAGTGTAATGCAAGTCCTCAGTCTTTTAGGGAGAAGGAAAATTCAAACATAGTCTTGGATCCACAATTCTTTGGAGAGGAAGGTATAGAGAAGAGAGGAGGTAAATGTTATAAAGCAGACCAATTTCCACATATACAATTCCTGGAACATACAATTTCAGAAATCTTGATAGGATCTTCTGGAAATGGTTGGGCTATAGGAATTAAGCCACGAGGCAAAGAAACCCAAGGTTTCATTGGAAGTGTCCATGTTCCTTAGATAGAAGGTTACTCCATCATGTTTGGGGGAAGTAAATGTTCTTAGATTGGCCAAGGAGAATAGTGAATTATGGTTGTCACAACCACCATGGTGTAATCACAATGCAAACTCCTCATGTAATAAATAGTCCACATAGGACTTTTATTATTGAGTGGCAAGGGGGAGGAAGGAATAGGATAGGATAGAAATGCATGTCCTAGTGGCTCAAGATCATAACCTGTTGTGGGGTAGTATTGTTAGAAGTGTATGTCATTGGTGTGTGTGTGTGTGTGTGTGTGTGTGTGTTTGCACAAAGAAATCCATAAGTTCCCCTCAGAACTTAAAGAGAGTGCTGATTATTCTGAGATCGGCCATTTACTCTGGGGCTGCTCCTGAAGTCCCAGATGAGCATGGTGTGGGTCAAACTCACTAGCTGGATTGAGATAGACTATGTTTGGTCCTGGCTTGATTCTAATGATTGTTTCATAGATTCATAGACTTAAAAGGGAACTTAGAGGTAATCTAGTCCAACCCTATGCTAATGCAGGATCTATTAAAGCACCTCTGAGAGACGACCATCCAGCCTCTTTTGAAAACTTCTAGTGAAAGAAAACTCAGCACATCATGGGGCAGCCTATTCTAATGGCTGACTGCTCGTGCAATCTGGAAATTCCTCCTGATGTCTATCCTGAACCTCTTTCTTTGTATTTTTTATAAGAATTTTATTAAGTTTCAAGCAAAGATAAAAGCTACAGAAAAACAAAAAACTACAAAGAAAAAAAAAGAAAAAACTAATAAAGTGTCGAAACACAAGAAAAAATTCTTCAAAATTACAAAAAGAGGTGACTTCCAACTTTTAACAGCAAGGATATACAACAATTTTCCATAATCAATCCCTTACTCTATAGTAGACCAAAATCACATTATTTCTATAAATCATTCCATTGGCACATTATAAAAATCACTAAATACAGTTGCTCCCTCCCCTTATATTAAAAGGAGAATATATATATATATATATATATATATATATATATATATATATATCTCCCCAAATCAACTTCCCCTGCCAAAGATACCATTTATTTAATTATTTCCTTCCTACTTCTATTCTATATATTCCTGTCTGCTATAATAAAGATCAAACTAAAAAACATATAAATTGTCTGCCATTGTACTTGATAATACAACAAATTTAATAATCTTAATCATATTAAACCCAAAACCAGACATTTATTATTATTATTATTATTATTATTATTATACCTTAATAATCTTAATCCAAATCATTAAAGATAAATGAAGTCAGCCAAACCCTAAAAGCAATCCAGATAAATAAATAACATATCCCCACAATGCGCACAGAGCTTTTTTCTTAAAAAAATCAAACAGCCCAACTGCCCCCCTCAAAAACTCCGACTTCTCTTCAGGAGACCTCCCATACATAATAACCCCTTCTTTTCCGTGGCATTCCATCAGAAGCTCAATTTCACTTATGGCTTGCAACTCGATCTCTCCCTTTAATTTCTTCATCTCTACTATCTGATCTTCATCCAGCATTTCAACAGAAGTTGAAGACATTTCTGTTGCTGTTAAATTCCTCAGTTTCATCCATGACATCCCCAACCAGATGACACATTTTAGACCTCATATTTTCCACAATGTCCTGAATGCCTTGCATAAAAACTGAAAAAAATCTGTTTAAAATCTTGGTGGAAGTCAGAGAAAGTCTGTTTAAAATCCTCCATGTCTCAAGCAGTAGATTATGGTGCCCCCTAGGAGCTTAACCAGCGAACCTCGAAGATATGAAAGAATTCCGGAATGTGTTTACACAAGTGAAAGTGAGATATGCAGACAGTTCCCCAGGGAAAGTAGAAGCAGAAAACTGAAAGTTCAAAACAGCCGATTCAATGTGTAGGAAAATGCTAATATCTTCAAATTTAGTACAAAAATAATAACAAGGAGACAATTATTTCAATCCTCCTTAATATTTGGATGGAAAACAAAGTCCAAAACTTAAAAAGAATTTTTTTAAAAAAATTGATCCCAAAAATAACTATAAGCACCAAGAGAACCCACTTCTCCTTGCCTAGAAAGCCTCTCTTAGGGTACGCGTACTTAAAAGAAATATAAATTGGGTAATTTAGAAATGGGGTGGCCGGTCTTAAGGCTACAGCGTGGCTTGGAAATGATGACATCCCAGTCTCCCGGCTAGCTCTTACCAGTCGAGTGTGAATGCAGTTTGCGAACCTCTGGCTGCAAGCAGCTGTCCGGAGGACAGATGGGGTGATTCCAGGTGTTTGAGCAATGCACATGAAAGAATGAAACTGAAGCAGATTGTACTAAGTATTGTCTCTCATAGGAAAAGGGTGATAAATAGAAGTTCCTGGAGGCAGTGGAGCCTTGCTATCATTGGTACAGGGCAGTTAGAATTGGAGTCATGCATGCATGGTGTGCAGCCATTTTCCTCTTTTGCATTCTATTGATTGCATCATCTGCTTTGAGATTAAAGACACTTTCCCCATTGAAGAGAAAGTCTTCTGTGTAGTTGCAAGCCTCCTGAAATAAACTGATGAGCATAGCTATGCATGGCAACTCAGTGTTCTGGCCCTAGCCATAGCTGAGTTCTTGTATACATGTTTAGCCATGTAAGTATGCTGTTCTGAGGGTCTAACAACTTCTGTTTGAAATACTGAAAGTGAAAGTGAAAGGTCTTCTGTGCAAGCACCGAGTCATTACTGACCTTTTGGAGGGACGCCGCTTTCACTGACGTTTTCTAGGCAGACTTATAGCGGGGTGGTTTGCCATTGCCTTCCCCAGCCGTGATTACCTTTCCCCCAGCAAGCTGGGTACTCATTTTACCGACCTCGGAAGGATGGAAGGCTGAGTCGACCTGAGCCGGCTACCTGAGAAATCAACTTCCACTGGGATCGAACTCAGGTTGTGGGGAGAGTTTCGGTTGCAGTACTGCAATGCTGCCACCTACCACTCTGCGCCACACGAGGCTCATTTTGGAATACTAATTCTTTTTTATTTTGCTGGAAAATTATTAGAGGCAGTTTTCCCCTAGGAAGAGTTGATAGCTATGGTTGATGGTTAGAGTTTATGAAAAGAAGGACTGCCAGCAGTGAGGCTCAAGGAGGGTGCACGGCCAGCACGGCATGAGCGCAGAGGGGCTGGGGGAGGGTGCATGAGTGGGAGAGACTTACCCCAGCGACTCTTGACTTTCCCTGCCAGCTTCCCCATTGACTTTCTGGGGAAGGTGGCAGGGAAGGTTGCAAGTGGTAATCACATGGTTGTGGGGGTGCTGTGACAGTCAGAACTCTGAGGACCAGTCGTAACCACCATTCATTCAGCACCATCGTAACTTTGAATGGTTGCTGAATGAATGGTTGTAGGTCGAGGACTACCTGTAGAACCAAGATTCTGCATCTTGGACTACTGGAAGTTTGCTCTGCATCAGATCTCCCCTACTTCCTATCAGTCCAGTCTACACAGTTGTGAACAGACAGACTTACAGATTGCCAGTACTCATTCTGTTCATGAAGGAACTGACCTATAAATCTGCCCTCCCTATCTCTTGGAGAATTGGATGATTTCACCTGTCTTCTTTTTCCTCCCTCAGGCTTTACAGTACATACAATTCTTTCAATTCATTTACATACCATTCTATGTACTCAGATCAATTCAGGTTATGCATTTTTCAAGGAGTTTGTTTATTTGGATTTGGGCATGGGCAACACTGCAAGATATTTGGAAGCCAAACTTTAAAATGTTAGACCCACCACCTCTGAGAACACACATATTGCGTGCACTCTCATACACATATACACTAACCTTTCAAACTGATCCAGAGATTAGTATCCCAAAGCCACCTTTTTTTAGGTGAATATGCATGAACTTTAGATAAAGGCATTTTAGATTGTTTTTAGCAGCAGTTCCAGCCAATGCATCTAGAACTTGCTTGGGTAGGAGACAATGATCTGTAGCATGCAGATGGAATAACCTGGGTAACACCCAACTGGCCGTATATATAGCAAGCAAAGGAGCAACAGGTATGCCCTGCCTGAGCCATTTATAACTTAAAACTAGACCTTTGAATTGCACACAAAAGATTACGAGGGAAGCCAGTGTACCCTTTTTCTGGTTATGAGTGTACTGAAGTAAGCTAACTTTATTTTTGCCCTGGTTGCAGCCCCCTTTAAAGGCAGCTCTGTGAACTACTGTTGCAGGGCACCAAAGAGACAGAGGTAATCCCTTGATTTGGATCTGGATTTTCACCAAAGGGAACTGCCAAGAAGCCTTCCTGTTTGGTGCCAATGTCTGGAAATGTAATGCACATGTACAAAGGGAAGCTAGTTTACCATTGCTGGGTTCAGCGGTATTAAGTTTTCATTATCAATTATGTACAGAGCAAGTTGGAGCCCATACAAGGCTGAAGGCTGAGAATTCCAATCCTGTATCAATTCAGAGCCTCATCCTACAATTAGAATAGTAGCCATAAGGCTTCAGCAAGTAAATGTGCAGCTGAAAGAAGAAGCTCTGCAAGCCATTAGTTCATTAAGTGGAGTGAAAAATCAGAGTGCCTGGCTGCTGCTTCCCCGCCAAGGCTGGACTTGCTTTGCTTTGAAAGCCTGATTGGATAAAGTATTTTTATTAACTTCACATTGTGGTGCTCATTTTCTTTTCCTCTGCTTTTCATATGACTGGCTCAGAGCAACTGTGCGCCTGAAAGTGATGTTTATTGGCCCTGGCAGGTTGCAACACCCCTGCAGGCTTCCCACAGACAAATCCCAGAGCGCAGACCGCAAAACCAGAGGAGCCTCATCTGTGGCTCGTGTTGGGAAATTGCTCAAGCAACTTTCCCTGTCTTTTCCTCTGCCATATGCATCTTGTCCCTTTCTTTGAAAGAGGTCATGAGTAGCAAATTGCTTAAAAAGCAACTGGTTTATGGGCATACCTATCCACATGTCAGGATCAGAAGTGGAGACATATGTTACACATAGTACATCGTATCATTTCTTTTGCTGTTTCCCCATTGAGTCAAAGGCATGTGGGCTCTCAATCTCTAAAGTGGCAGATTGTACACAATCAGACATGAGCAGCTAGGCCTGAAACAATGTTTGCTACTCTGGGGGAAGCCCTCTCTAAGCCCAAACGAAGAACTGTGTTCAAATAGTGAGCAAGAGTTAACCGGGTTGAAACAAAGCGTGTCATTCACCAATCCATCCAACCTTAAGAAGACATTTTCCTTGCCTGCATGTTTCTATATGTAGCAGACTTTGCTTTGTGGGATTACATCAGTGGCTGATGACCATTCAGTACTGCTGTATTTATTGAATGTATTGGCTTTGGATGTTGTCACTGCACAAAGACCTTTTTTAATACCTATGTGCTCAACATATGCTCTGTCTGCACCTTGCCCTTCTGCTGACTTCCCTGAGGAGCTTCTTACCTTGGCTATATTTTTTCCAACCATCCTGAAAATACCTTCAGAGAAAGCATTACTTTGTGGGATCAGTAGCACATAATTCACAAAATGAGAAAATGCTGGAAACTGTGGTTACCCAGAAGCTGGATCTTGCCATTTTAATAGATGATGCCAAAACTGATCAATCCTTACTTCTCCAAGTCACATGGCAGGTAAATCTATGAAACTTTCATACCAACGAACACCATACAAAGATGATTTTGTTGCTCTGTGGTAATATATCAGGAAAAAAAAGTCTCTATCAATGAGCACTTCAGATTTTCTTTCCCTACAGGATCAAACACAGCTGCTGCCTTCAGTACTGGGTTGTTGAATAGGAATTTTTGCTTCATATACAGGAAGGTATTCCAGTAAATTCTTTTGCTTCAGCACAGAACTTGGCTATTTCAAATGATCTATCAAGATTTGCCTCTTGACCAGCTGTGATGCAGGAAAATCCATAAACATATTTTTATTTTTGTTCTCAAGTATGATTGACGGTTTAATGAAACATCTAGCAGGTCCGCATATCATGGCAGGATACAGTCTGTGGATTTAGACTGCTCAGACTGAAGCAACATACTAAAGTTCTCAGATTATGGCATTACTCCATGCAGAAACCACATGTCCACTTGTAATCTGAATTCTTGAATGTATTTATTGGTCTACTCTCTCAGATTCTAGATCAGGGCTTTCCAAAGTTTTCCTGCGGCGACACACCAACCGCCGTTGGTGTGTTGCCGCGGGAAAACCCGGAAGTGCTGCCGTTGCGGCAGTGCGCAAAAACCCGGAAGCGCTGCTGCCGCTTTCAGTTTTTGCGCACCGCCGTTGGTGTGTCGCTGCGGGAAAACCCGAAAGCGCTGATGATGATCAGCGCTTCCGGGTTGTGTGGCGACACACCAGACTTTTGTGTCGCGACACACAGTTTGGAAAGCTCTGTTCTAGATAATGCATCTGTTTCTCTTGTTCTAAGGCTTCTGGTGGAACAAGTGACTGTTATCACAGTGATTTAAAATATCATTTAAGGACATCCAAAATACTTAAGTCCCTTTAAAGAGTGCAAGATATGTCTAACCATTGAGTTGCAGAGTGTTTAAGGACTTTTTTGGACTTTTTCATTGCAAAATGAAATCTGTTTTTTCAGAAATTCTTTTCTTTTGGTCCTTTTTTTCAAAAGGAATAGTACCCAAAGTAAATGTACCAAAAGCATGAGAACATCATGAGGATCAAAGAAAAGAGCCTTGCTCTATAGCATACCCAACTAGCACTATAAATTTTCCTGCCACTTCATTTCATCTGCAGAAGCATCAGAACTCTACTGCACTTGTTGATCATCACAGGGTATTTTTCTGAGACAAAACTGTACAAGACTCCAGGCTGAGTCCTAGATCACAGATATGTTTTGATCGTTGTTGTAACTTAGAATGGTCATTAAATGAGGCAGTCAGTAAGCGAGGACTACCTGTGTGCCTTTTTTACATTATGAGTTGCACCATGGAATACTGAGAAATCACAAGCACTTGTTTCATAAAAGGATTTTGTTTTCTTTTTCAAAAATAACTTTATAAATGCTCTGTTCTCTTCAGAATATGAGGAACTGAGTAAAGCTGGGTGACGGTTTTGCTTGAATATCTGTTCAAGAAGAGTGGAACAATATGATTTTGAAAATAAAATACTGTTTTGGTTAAACATGGCCCTTGCTGGAGCACTTGAGCACTTTTTAAGATAAAATATTCTTTGGATATAAAAGGCCCTCAGCTTCAACTGTTAGGCCAATTCTGAAGATAAAAGCTAGTTTTGAGTAAGGATGCCCTTGGCTTGAGCTCTTAAGGATTTTTTTAAAAAGAAAAATATTGTTTTGATGAGCATGACTCTTCACTTTACTTCTCTAAGCAGTCTTGGGGGGGAAAGTTGTTGGCAAGCAGGAAGCAATTTTTTAAAATAAAAAGTGATGATCTCATTGGCTTCAGTGACTGTCAGGCATTCCCAAAGTTCTACCACACATGAAGAGCCAGGCAAACCCCAGGCAGCAGCAGCTCCTCTAATATAGCCTTCTACCCCCTGATGTCACCGTATCTAGTCAGCCCTAAGAGATCCTTGTGTAGGAGTGGCACGTGATTGTAGCTATATATGCAGCAAGTACACAAGGGTGCATCGTTCAGCCAGCTGGGGGAAGTTCTCTCTAAAACATTTTTGTTCCTCACATCCCCCTCTCTTCCTCAAGCAGGATTTCCTGAGTTGGTTTTTTTCTCTGTCTCTGGGGTGGCTACCCCAAAACCATAGCCAGGTCAACTGGCATATATGTAGGGCAGAATGAACAGATGCATTGTTTGTGGAGGGGGACAGCAGGCTGTAAGAAAGCACAAGCACATTTATTATTGCAACTGCATCCATTTTATTTTGTAAGCGTACAAGGAAAAGGTAACACCTGAATGAGACAAGAGTGTATTTGCAAAACCTATTTATAACCAATTAACATATGTGCTCGATAGGGATTTATGATCAGAAAGTACATAAATAAAAAAATATATACGAGAAGGTAGTTAGAATGTATTTTAAATTTGAAAATATTTACTTTAGGAACTTCAAATGAAATACTTCAAATGAACAAAGTGTCCCATACATGGAGATCAGCATTGGCCTACAATTTATCCCAAGTCTTTCACTGTCAATTTGTCAGGGTGACTAACTCATTTACCACTGGTATTTATTTATGAAATTTATGGTGTGCTTTTTATAATTAAAAATAAGAATAGGGTAGGAGACAAGGCAAAAACAAAATTACTGTATATACTTGTGGATAAGCCCATCCATGAATAAGCTGACCCTTGGATTTTTAACCAAAATACAGTGAAAAATGCACCACCCATGGAGAAGCTGACCCTCAAAGTGTCCTTATGTTTTAATTTTCCCAATTGGCTTATCCGTGGATAATCCAAGCATTATCCATTTTTCATGGTATGTTAGTTAAAAATTCAAGCATCAGCTTATTCATGGATGGGCTTATCCATGAGTATATACAGGATATATGGCTACTTTAAAAAAGTATTACTGTATATATTTGTGGATGTGAATAAACCGAACCCAATGTTTTGGGTGCATTTTGGTACCTAAAATTCTTGGCTTATTCATGAATATATACAGTATATAAATCTTTAAAATACAGGAAACTATATGAAATTAGGAAAAGAAAGGCTCCCTTGAGTTGACCTCAATTCCTGCTAGGAGGAGGAGAAGGAGGTCTGGTAACCCTACGTTTTCAGCTAGGGTTAGAATGGTACAAAATTTGATATCAACTTTGAACAGGGAGAAATTTTTTCCAATTCAGGGTGCCTGTATTTAGACACTTTCTCTTAGGTTGCCTTCTCCAATGGATGGAGCACTGTTTAGAAGACACTATTTTATTTATTTATTTATTCATGTCAGAAGCACCTACTACAAGGAGCTTCTATAGTGAAAGGATTTGCCAGTGAGATCACCGTTGCCCAGGGGACGCCCGGGGGGGAGGCTCCTTTCATGTCCCTGTTATTTTTCCCTCCAAAGTGGTACCTATTTATCTACTTACATTTGCATGTTTTCGAACTGTTAGGTTGACAGGAGCTGGGGCTAATTGATGGGCGCTCGCTCCGTCACACGGCTTACGTTCTTGGGTTTTGAACTGCCGAGCTGCCGATCTTAATCATCTTCAGACTCAGCGTCTTAACCGCTGAGCCACCGCGGCCCCACATAGAAGACACTATCACTAGATCTTTGTGACAGGAATGGCACATAAGGAAGAAGGCAATCCAGAGTGTAAGCAGCATTGAGATTCGTACATCAGTACAAGCACTTGAACTTGGTTTGGTGGCATCCTGGTAACCAGTACAGCTATGGCTTAATAGGGTTAATAGATTTGCAGAGTCTTAACCCTGGCCCTCAAAAACAGAAACCGATCCCACTAACCTGGATCAGACAAAGCTCTGCAAGTTCAGTTGGACTTGCCTCCAATTATTCATGCTGTTTTGTGTAATAGACTTAAAATTATGTGTTTAACAATTATCCTATCCCTTTAGATTTGAGTAAGCAGATATTTAAGGATAAGGTGAATAATTGTAAAATGACATCAAGGAATTTGCTTATGCAACAAAGAGCAAAGAAACTGATCCCCTGCCTTCTATTGCTGGAGAAATCTAATTATGGGGGGAAACCACTAAGTGTGAAAGTGAAAGTGGTTGCTGCTAACTATGACATTAAGATGACATGCAGAGTGTGATTATTTTTCCTCCCGAACATCTGTTCCTTCATTCACATTTTACATTTATATTTTCAGGAGTACATTTAAAGCACATTCTATGGACTCTTCAAAACTTAATTACAAAATGCTTCAGTTACTCATGCACAGACCGCTGAAGCAAGCTTAGGTAAATTGAAATGTAGGACAAAGCTGCTTGCGAAATGAATAAATCCAATGAGGAATTGAATAATTCCTTTTTAAAAGCCCACATAATAAGACTAAAACCAAATAAAAGCATTGAAACTAGTCTCTCCTCCTTCCTGTACCCCCCTCCCCCAGATGTGGAACCACATCTTGGCTTTATGTGTCCGGGCAGAGGGGCATTTCACTCTAAAAATCTTTGGTTGTCATGGCAACATGAAGGGATGTCTTCTGAATCAGAGGGGCAGCAGCAGCACCTGTGGATATTTGTTCCTCATGTTCAGCTGCTATGGAGATTGGAGAGGTGTACAGGTTCCAGTGGAACTGAAAGATGAGCAAAGCAGGTCTGGGCATGTCAGAAACACCCAACATCTGCTGAGTGTGGTTTATAAGCCAGATGTCAACATCATTTTATGTCATGGAGAGCTATCCTTTCTATCCTGACTGGCTTGGTCTCTCTTTAAGAGGTAGCTGTTTTTTCAATCATGTGCTAACTCGCCATATTTTCCCCCACAACTACGGACTGTACATATTTTGTGAAATCTTGTCACAATTAAAGATGATAATATTTGTCTCCTCAAGACCTATCCAGGGTGGCTCTGTGTTAACACACAATGGTGAACAAGCATTTTCTTCCAAATGTTTCAGCTACCATGTGTACATAATGAGGGAGGTAAGCATTTACTGGAATTACAGTCACTGTATTTTGCTCAGATGTAATTAAAGATCATTCTCTGTGTATACTCCTCTTCTGTAGTACTGATTGGCTGACTCCCTGTGTACATTTGTGGAATTTAGATACTAAGGTATAGCTTTTAACCAAACTGTGTTTGTTCAATAAGCCACAATTGGCTGGGTTCACTCATTACACCAAGCCATAATCCATGGTTCATGAACAGTAATAGAGGAGTTTGTATACCACATTAAATCTATACAACACAGTCTGTGTAATCAGGGAGCCCAGTCCTTTCCTACTCCAATAGTGAGGATGGAAAATAGTAGAATGTATACATCAAAAGAGTTGTGTGTGGAAATGTCACTGCAATTCTGGATTCAGGTCCCATGGAAAAGCAGTGATTTGGGAATGCTAGAAGCCTTCTATTTGGAAACAGCCTCAGATTGACAATCAGCACCAGCAGATGTGGGAAGAGAATAACAGCTGAAGAGATTTCTGATTGAGACTTCTATATCTCTTTGTAGTACACAAACAGCCTGATAAATAGATCTGCATTGATTGATGCATTTCATGTATGACCCAGCTGACCACTAAGAAGGTCACATCAGACTTATTAGTGAAAAGATTCTTGTGGTGGACAATATGTGGAAGCTCACAATGTTCTTTGGCCAGAATTCCTATACCATATCACATACTTTTCTTTCTTTAAGCTTTTCTTCAAATATTACATTAATTGATTTTCTCTAAGCAAACAAAAAACAGTAATTCCCAACACATTTATATCAAGACGTTAGAAAAAGCATGTAAGACAAATCAATATTAAATTGGTATTTGTAGTGCCAAATTGGAAGCTATTCCATATTTCCTTCAGCAGCTAAGAATGAAGTGTTGATGTAAAAGCATATGGCTGACATAAGCAGTTAACTTTTATTTATTTTTTAGGAAGAGAAGCTGATGTAGTCCTTCTGTGATCAGGAAAGTGGAAATTTTGTTGTGATGACTTCTGGTGTCAAGCAGCTTTGTGGTCTTTTCAAAAACTGTTCCCACAGAAATGCACACATTAAGTGCTCTTACAAACAGAGATTTGCTACAGATCACACTCATACCAGTCCATATCCACCTTCACTAACCTGGTGCCCTGTCCTCCAAATGTTTTGGAAATTCTGGGAGTTCTCCAACACATCTGGAAGACACCAGGTTGAGGAAGGCTAGTCCTTATTTTTTTTAATCAATTAACATTTCAAAAAAAAATACAGTAGCATTAACAATATCATGTGAGGAGAAGGAGAATGGCCAGAAAATTAAGTTGTAAGTAGAACAACTCCCCCCCAAATCTGACCATATTGTCAAAAGAGAGAGAGAGAGAGAGAGAGAGATTCATTTAAATGTTGACAAGACTATTAATCTCAGATTTCATCTTCCAAATGTCATAGAATAAGTGTTCTAATCAGTTCCCTTGCCCCCCAAATCCACAACTCTTGATATATTGCTATATTCCAAATGCTAACAATATATCCAAAAAGAACCTATGTATCTTTAATACATAATGATACATCCAGAATCATATTAATTAACCTGTTATTTTCACTCCAAAATGTGGCAATAATAGGACAAACCATAGGAGGTATTGTTCCCACTCCTGAGTTGCATCTTTACCAACAAAGCAGCTACAACCAACCCTTATTAATCTTCTGTGGTATCAACCATTTTAGACTACCTCAGTTCAGTTCCAAAAAGCTGCTTCAAAACATGTGACAACACATACGGAGCAGCTCTCAATGCCTCATTAAAGCAGCTGCTTCTATTTTCAGAATCACAGTTTCTAGTATCATGCGTAGAAACAGATTGATGATTTTGTGCCATATTTTGATATATAATTTTTTTATTAAGGATTTTGATTACAATAGTAAAAACTAATACAAACTAAACTTAAAGAAAGAAGAAAGTATAAAGTAAGAAAGAATAAAATGTGCAAGAAAAAAGAAAAGGAAGAAAAAGAGAAAAGAATTTGATAAAGAAAAAGAAAAGAAATATATAAAGAAGTGACTTCCAACCTTCATTACAAGAAGTATAGACAAATTTAGTAATTCTTCACCCTCTATAAGCTTACAAACAGATATCTCTTCATCCCATGTCCCATCCCTTATCTATAAGCAAATCCATACGACATCAACTTTTCAATCCTGGTGTCAGCAAAAAGTTTGCAAAGGGTTGCCAGTACTTTGCAAATAGATATCTTATTTTAACCTTGGTCAAATAAACCAATTTTATATTTCTTTCTTTTACTTCTAACAGTCTTAAATTTTAGTTCACTCAAATATTGTCATAGGATTTGATTTCTCTTTCATTCTTCTTTATCCCATTGCACAGATGGATGATTATGTGCCATCAAGTTGGTGACACCTCTTAGCAACCACAAAGATAGATTTTTCCAGAGAGCTACTGTAGGTCTTGCATAATATGTCCGAAATATGATAATTTGACCCTGATCATTTGTGCCTCAAGTGAGAACTCTGAGTTGATTTGTTTGATGATCCATTTGTTTCTTTTCTTGGCTATCCTGGTATTCTCAGCTGTCTTCTCCAACACCAAAGTTCAAAAGCATCAACACTGGTTCTATCCTGCTTCTTCAAAGCCCACTAGAAGCAGATATAGCTGATTTAATGAGTCAAGCTGTTTTTGTACTTCTATTAGTTGCAAAGCAGTTTTTGGAGATCAAATCCAAAACATTGCACAGCATTTTTTGTTACTGTTATATTAATCTCATTTTTGAGAATGGGAGACAAATGCCATTTTTTTAAAAGCAACTCTCTTTTGGTTTACCAGGCCAGGTCATTTAACCTCATTATTCCAGATGTTACATAAATAATATTAATTATCAATTGCAATAACATGTTCTGAGGGAGTGGGCTAGAAAGGGCAGCTTCTGTCTGGGTTAGAGATGGAGAGCTAGAAGAAGAGAGCACTTCCATAGTGAGAGTATTGGAAGGGGACCTCCCCCATAATCAAGAACTCAATGAGATAGGGCCTCTTGGGAAGTGGGGAGTGATTGTTGGTTTTTAAAATTGTTTTAGTAAGTGGGATTATAGAGTGCAGTTGGAGTCAGTAGGTGAAGGAGTGGCATGTTTGTTAATGGGGTTTTGTGGGAGTTCTTGCTTAGCTCGAGTAGCTTTTCTAGATGATGGTGCTGGCACACCTGGAGGGACTATGCGTCATGGCTGGACTGTTGAATAGAAGTATAGGTTATGTGCATGGTTTTGAGGGAGGTTGAAGAATGATCCCGATTATGGAGGTGTCAGAGAAGATACAACACAGAATGCTGGGTTTGACGGTCCACAGGAAAAGAATTCAACAATTTAATGTCAATCTCTGCTTCTCGTCCAGTGACCTCCATTTTTGGATCCTGGTGGTCGGATCACCTTGGTCTCAAGCTGCTGGTGGTAAATGCCAGGTCAATTTGCTTGTGGATGAACAGATAAGCCTGGGTGTATATTACTCAAGCCTAGTTCCTGTCAACCCAACAGTTCGAAAGCTTGCAAGTAGATAAATGGGTACCACCTTAAGTGGGCTAATTTGCTGGCGTCCTGTCGGGAAGTCGGTACCACCGGAGGAGAGGATCGGAGGAAGATCGAACGACGGACCCAGATGCGACAGCTACAGGACGTCAGCAGCCAGCTCAAGGCATCCTGGGAATTGTAGTCCAGAGCCTGAAAGAGTCGGTTCCCTTACCCCCTCCCCTCACGCACGGTTAAATGGTGAATTGTATAATTGATGTATATATGGTTGTAAGCCGCCTAGAGTCCTCCATTAGGGAGGGGATAGGCGGGGTATAAATATCACAATAAATAAAAATAAATAAAAATAGTTGGCGATCGTCCCACCTGTTTTGGATCTTGCCACAATCTCAGTAGCAAGCTTGGGTAAGGGAGGGGATGTTAATCTTAAAAGACACCTTACCTGTGACCTGCTCCTGAAGGGATGGGGTATGAATACCTTCAAGTTAAATGGGATTGTAGGGACAAGCTGGCTATTTTTCTGGTGTACTAACTACCCTGCTGCCCAGTCTTTGGGCTGATATTGGAATGTTATCACTGTTTGGTGTTAGGTGACTTCAACCACCATGCCCTGAGGATGGGGCCAGGGATAGCCTGGAGGTCCGTGGCCTCCTTGGCAATCCTGGGATTGTCCCAAATAATTTTCAGGCTGATTTATGTGGACACATGTTGGACCTTGGTTTGCCTTGGAGTAATAGTGCTGTGATCTTGAAATGGAGGGTAATGCATCTAACCCACTGCAATGGGTTACTGGTACTAAGACTGACTGACACCCAGAATCTCCACAGGGCTGGAGGAACCATTAGAAGGGTCTGCCTCAGACATCTGATGGAAGATTTCTGAAGGGTGCTTGGGAGTATTTCAGTGATCTGGTTGGAAATTCCATTGGTTGCCTGATCAACCTCGTCCCTCCTGACGAGGGAGATGGGCGGTGATAGAAATTTGATGAATAAAATAAATAAATAAACTTCTAGGACCAGAAGGCAACTCAGGCTCTTGATGAGATTGCTCTCAAGTGGCATCTCATAATTCACCAATCCTGGGATATTCCTTAGTTTACTGAGGATCTCTGGGTGATGAAGAGGCAGAAGTGATACCAAGAGCACTGTTGGAGGAAGACTAGAGGTGAACCTGATTAATCATGGGCAAGAGCTCAGGTTTGAGCCTACACTATGGTGGTAAGGGAGGCTAATACTTCTCCTCCATTATTGTCTTGGCTGACTGTCAGCCAGCAGCTTTGTTTGGGTGGTAAATTCCTTCTTGCAGCAGAAAGATTTCTTACCTGGCCTTTGTGACTGTTTTGCACATCCCATTGCCAATGACGTGGCTAAGATTCACCAAACTCTTGAGCCTTCATGGATGGGGTCCAATATGTTAGTTGGGATTCCTTTTGGCTTGTGGATAGGGTAGATAAAGTCCTTTCCAGTGTGAACTCTGCCATATCTAGGCAGAAGCATGTCCCTCTGGACTCCTTCCTGGGGCTGGGGGAAGATGAACTGGATCATGGGAATGGTCAACACCTCTTTTCAGGAGGAGTGATGCACTTCTCAGAGAAATTCATTCAATAAATAATTTCAGTCATTTAAAATAACACATTGGAATATATGTATTGCCTCAAAATGTATCAGTTGAGAAAACTTCCAGGGAATTCTCATATCAAGATAATCAAAGGAATCAGAACACAGACTAAAATAGTCAAAATTATTGCTTCAGCCTCTTGCATCAAATCAGATTTACTCCAAATTATAAAGCATCCAGACATGATACCAAATTCATCCATTAATGAAATGATATTGATTATGTGCCATCAAGTCATTGTCGACTCTTAGCGACCACATACATTTTCTCCATGGTGATCTGTCCCTAATTTGGTCCTTCAGCTCTTCCAATGGCTCACCACTGTAACTGGGTTTATCCACCTTGTTGCTGGTCGTCCTCTTCTTCTCTTTCCTTCCAACTTTCCCAGCATTAGAGCCTTCTCCAGAGAGCTAAGTCTTTCCATAATGTATCCAAAGTAGGATAATTTGAGCCTCATCATTGTTGGAATCCAGCAAATCAAGCATGCTTCATTAGCATATGGGTGATTTCTCTAGGAGGCAAACTCTGTGCTAGAGGAAGTTTCTTGTTACCCCTCCCACTTCCTCTTCTCTCTCTCTGCTCCTTCCACTGACAGAGAAGCAGCAAGCTGCTCTCCCTCCATCTTGGCCACATGGATGGGCCTAGGAGATTCCCCCCCCCCTTTCTCCACACAGCCTCTGGCAGCAAACAGAGCCAGAGGTATACAGTTTAGGGAACAGAAAGAAGAACTGAAAACAAATTTTCTACTGAAATGGCTGTACCTGGACTGAATAAATGTAAGAACTCTTTTGTACTTACTTTTTATTTTTTTATTATTCAAATTTATCACCGCCCATCTCTACAGCAGTAGATTCTGGGCGGTTTACAATAATACTTACTTTTTGTACCTGCAATGTCTAAGTGTGTGTTTCTTTATGCTTGGGTGGGCTAAAAGTGTAAGAATAAGAACCTGAATCTCTCTAACATGCTCACAGGCTGTGTTTTTAAACAATATTCCTTTTTCTGCCCACGAGTTTACACAATGTTAAGCTCTGCTCCATTCACTGGTTCTAACAGGCCACTGAATGATCTTCAATCATTTGTGCCTCAAATGAGAACTCTGGGTTGATTTGTTCGATGATCCATTTGTTTGTTTACTTGGCTGTCCATGGTATTCTCAGGAATCTTCTCTAACACCAAAGTTCAAAAGTATCAATACTCTTCCTATCTTACATCTTCAAACTCTAACTTTTGCTCCCATAGAATGTCACAGGGAATACCATGGCTTGCACAATTCTGATCTTTGTACATATAGACACATCACGGCATATATTTTCCAAGGCCTTCATAGCTCCTGTACCAAGTGCTAGTCTGCAGCGTATTTCTTGACTGCCTGTTCCTTTACTGTTGATGGTTGATCCTAAAAGGCAGAAGCTATCCACCACTTTGATATCTTCTTTGTCAATTCTAAGGCTGGTTGTTCTTTCTGTTATTGTTAGTTCGGTCTTCTTTATATTTAATTTTACTCCCATTTTTTCACTGTGCTCTTCAACTTTTAGTACTAGGGCTTGCAGATCCTTTGCATTTTTGGCTATCAGGGTAGTGTCATCAGCATAACGCAAGTTATTGATGTTTCTTTTTCCAATTTTAAAACAACACTCAACTTCTTCTAATCCAGCTTCCCTTAATATTTATTTTTATTTTATTTATTTTATATCCTGCCTTTATTATTTTTATAAATAACT